>CAAKHG010029004.1:19482-29987 GCA_901007715.1 Dactylopterus volitans
ATGCGCTAACCAGGGACAAGCTGAGTGATTTGATCAGGTATAAAGGCAGACATGGCCTGGCCCGAGAAAGGAGAAAGATCGAACGCACACAAACACACACTGGGTAGTCATTTAGAGAGGCCACGCCTGCTATTGCTCCCACAGTAAAGTATTAATGTGTAAAAAGATTGGCAAAGGCTACGTCCAGTCTAATGCTGACTATTGTCTATCAAAGCTGTCCATTCACACAAGGGGAACTCCTGTAAGGTGAGCTTTATATTTTTCTTCTTCTTCTTCTTTTTTTTTTCACTGCTATCCATGAAACTATTTGAAATAGCTAGTTTCATATCAAGGCCAAAACAGACACATGAGGTCTTTCTGCCTTGGCTGTCAGGGGCCCAATGTGAAATATCTGAGGTTTGGCATGCTCTATAAATTCTTTAAAAAAAAAACCTACTTGGAAAAAAAAAGTAAGCTGAGTGTATTTACTCTTTCTTATTGATTTGTGTTTCTAATTATGTACTTTTAATGATACTTTCCCTTTTATTCAACAATGCTTATAGGTTGTTGCATGGTCAATATGAATAATAATTATTAGTCAGTGTTCTTCAAGTCATAAGTCAGTCTCAAGCGAGTTACAAGTTTTTTGGGTTTTTTTCTTTAGTCAAGTCAAGTCCTTGGTTAAGGAAAGTCTATTCAATTATTGGTCAGTTCATCAAGCCTGTCAGGTCATCCAATCGAGACAGCGCCTTTCTCTATTTTTTCCTCACACCTGGTTAAATTTAAATCGACACTAGTCACATCAAAATTTGATTTGATGTCATATTTGATGTCATTTTGATGCAATATTTCAACTGAGAGCGCAAAATTAACACAAACAAGTCATTCAAGTCTCCATGTCTCATCTTGAGTCTCCAACTGCCAAAACCAAGTCATTTATTCTCAGTCAATCCGGGCTGCAAGTCACCAAAACAGTAAAGAGTCAAATCCAGGTTGCAGCGGTTTGTACTTACAAGCACTTAGTCTTTTAGTTTTTGTTTTGTTTTTTTGTCTGTTAGCAGAATTACGTGTTAAACGTGTTATAAAAATGACCATTGTACTTCAGAAATTAACACTTACTTAAATTGTTTTCTAAATTCAGCTGGATGTGTTCTATGTCTTCAGTTGATGAATAACATGGATGGCAGATTTGTCTTTCTGTCTGCCAAAACTGAGGGGTGCAGATTTGTATTTTTCATAATCTGCTGAATACCGTCTCCTCTGATTATATTTATATATAAAAAAACAAAACAAAAAAACAACAACTGCGTAATAGTAGTCTTTGCTGTAATTGATGCACATAGATCTACCAAAATTAACAATGTTTTTTTAATCCGTTTGTCATCTATGAATGCCTTGAAACAAAAGAGATCATGGAGGGGATTTCAAGCATTATACTTTTAATGCTAATCACATCAGTTAAGCTGGCGCCTTTATCCCTTCAGACATTTTCTTTCGCTATTCCCAAAAAAAACCCATAAAAATCATATCATGCACCGATGTTGACCAAGTATAGCAGAGTCGTGAATAAAATCGAGGTGTGAGAGTCTGAGATTATTTTACCAAGGTTAACAGTCTTTCCCGAGACATAATGTATGTAAATGGGTAATTTAGGAGGCTGCTTTGAACTGAGACATTAATCTAAGATAATCTAGTGATCAATCCTGATGATCACATTAATCCCAGCAAATCACTGTCATTAATACAGCGAAATAATGGATTACTTCCTGTGCCAACAGGAATATGCTGTGCAGCGATTCTAAAGACGGGTGCAAATTTGCACGCACAAATATAACTACAGCGTCATGCGGAGTGAAGGCGGGGAGGAACGGCGTGCAGAAATCGGCAGCAATTGGGGCAGGAACGGCATGAGCGCTTGTTGATTGTAAAGTAA
Source organism: Dactylopterus volitans (assembly GCA_901007715.1). Classification (NCBI taxonomy): domain Eukaryota; kingdom Metazoa; phylum Chordata; class Actinopteri; order Syngnathiformes; family Dactylopteridae; genus Dactylopterus; species Dactylopterus volitans. Next base: position 21,395 of record CAAKHG010029004.1, read on the forward strand.
AAGCAGCATGCAGACAGGCAGACAGGCAATGAGGAAACCAAACCTGGCTGGAGGAAAACAACACCGGAACTACACTCTGAAAACCCGACTGATCTGACCAGGACTGACACGTGAGACAGGACTACTAAAATACAGACCGAGCCGATAACGAAAGAAGGGAACGGGTGGGCCGACATGAGGGCAGGCAGGGAGCCGATTGGCCCAAGGGAGGAGCAGTGCAGAGCAGAGAGGGGCTGATTAACAAATGGGACACGGGTGAGGACAATAACCAGACAGGAAGTGGAACGGCGAGAGACGGGAAGTAGCTAAAACAGGACCGGGTGCAACTGGAAATCGACAGTCCAAATGGGACTGTGACATACAGAACACAAATATATAACTACTATAAATGACCACTGACACTTTGCTTCGATCCGCTGGAATTGAATTAATATATATGTGTTTGGGCTGTGCTTCATGTCTGAGGACGCTCGAAGCAGATTTGGCGCCTTGGTTTCTGACAGCTGTGCAAATAAATCAGCATAATCGCATGAGCAGCGCAGCAATTATATTTGTCAAGACAAGGGCACTTATCTCTTGATTAGTTTTTATAACAATAACCAGTTTGGTTGGTCACTCGCACATGTTATAACAGAGGAGACGCATCAAACAGGCCTCTGTGGGGAGAGGGCGTACTATTTTTTTTACTTTCCTGGCAATCTTAGGCAGAGCTGCACGCTGGTTTGGGGTGTTATTCATTGAAAATCAATATTTTCCATTTCTGAGGATACAAAATGAATTATTACTGAGATGAGCATTGTGGAGAGATTGAAGGCTTAGTCTGAGGCATCACTCATCTGAAGACTTTCACAAGGACATTTACTTCGTCTCCCTTGGAGTTAACTCTGCGAACACGGATCTCCTTTTTCTCGCCACTGTCGGGGCACATATCACCTTCTGTCCTGAAGACTTTATCTCAAAGAAAAACCGCACATGTGCGCATATTTAAATAAATAAAGCGCTTGAATTCTTTATTTGGGATGTTAATATTCTCTCCGCGGCTTGTCCTCCGGCTTGAGGGTCATCAGATTCTCTGAGGTTCTCATGTTGGGCTGCTTGGGCCGCTTCTAATGAACATGTCCAAAGAATGCCATCCGTGTAATTTGACAATGACCTCAAATCCTTTTCGGAAACGATGAGCTAAGCACAGGCGCGCGCACACACACTGGTTAACGAGCCACTCACGGTAGACATGAACAAATTATGGAGCCGGTTTGAAATGTCAAGATAACCAATTATCAAATGATAACGGCCATTAGGTATCATTCCTCCTGGCCACAGGTGATGAAGCCACCTCACAAAAATGGGAAAAGCACAGGCAGAATGGGTTTTTAGACATTGTCACAGGAGAAGTGTTAGATTAACCGCAAATGTAAATGGCCTTTGGGACCGAATTTCAGCAGATAGATCTTTCAAGTTTCCCTCCCACAAAACGGATGATCATTGGCCTCTTAAGTGATTGATGTGCTATACATGGAATTACATGTTTAATGACAGCAGTGACACACTGTTCTACTCATATTTGTCATGACTGACCCTCTGCCTCGAATCCCTTTAGGGCCATAATGTGGACGCCTTTGTCCACGTCTTACCTTGAAAATTTCCGTTAATATAAATCGAACAAATGTGTTGTGTATAATGGTTTGCACTCGACGCCGTTCCCTGCTTAAAGAAAACAAGCATTAACTGCGAAGAGATTCCGCCTGTGAATGCAGGATCTGCAGACATTCGACACGGCTTTGAGTACCGGAGGCATCCTGTTTTCCAGTGAGCATGATGTTGACCAATCGCATTCAAGCGAGCGTTGTTTGCATGCACGTGAACAATCAATGTGGAGAGCCGCAGAAGATGCTTTGCCTGTAATACAATCTGAATACCCATTAGCTAGCACCCGACGACAGTGTAGCTTTTCAGTTTACCTTCGTTCACATGAACTCACGTTGCTAATCAGACTGTCAGCAGTGACCAATGAATGGGGGAGGAAGTCTCTGCCCATATAAACACTTTGTTTTAGTCAAATGTCTGTCGGCCGCACTCTAAAACGCACAATTGTGGCTGCCGCCCCGAGAAGCAATAATCGCCATTACGCGATTGCTGATGAGTTCTTAACACGATCCGCACAGACAATAAAATTATAAGCCAGGTCCCGCCCCCTTCTTGGTTTTAATTGGTCATTGAGACATTGATGAGCTTGATATCTCTGAGGAGCGGGGCTTGAAAGTTCAGCGATTGCACTCATAGGGGATGCTGAGTAAATACGAAGCAGCTTAAAGGTTTTGTGAGTGTGAATACGATTGAATGAAATGCACTGAGACAGATGAAATGAAAGTAACAAAGTATATATATATATTTTTAATGCACTTGCATAAGAGGGAAACATATCATGCACTGAGCACAATTCATTAAGAAAAGACGCCTAAGGGAAGGAGGAAATGTAATGTCTTACCACCCACCTGTGGTGTCCACATATATTTTTGGCCGTCAACTAGCTCATACAGACATTTCAAATGTCCCCCAAGTGATTGATTTTGGTCTGTTTGGGTTTTGTTTGCGATTTTCTGTTTTGCCACACACGCCGTAATCGCTGCCGACAAAGCCACCGAAAGAGCTGCACTGTTCTACATACAGGGACCCAGGAGATAGACATCATGTTTTCCTGAAGAATGGACTCCGGAGTGACTGGCAGATACCTCACCGAAACGGAGAGCTCTGGCAGAGCTCCAGCGAGAGGGAGAGAGAGCGTGAGAGAGGGAGAGAGCGTGAGAGAAGGAGAGAGGGAGAGAGAGAGAGAGAGAGGGAGACATTTTTCTCAGAGCAAAAGGGAAGATTCAATGAGAGCTTCACTGGAAAGGATGAGATGTCCTTTCTGTGTGCGGTGAAGGATGGACAGAAAAAGGGGGAGAAGCAGACGAAGAGAGAATGAGGAAGCAAGAGAGGAAAACAACGAGGAAGAGAGAGAGAGAAAGGAGGAAACTTTTCACTCTGCTTTTTCCATTCAAAGACATTTTGACAGGGCAGAGCCCACTCTGTGGCAGGGAGAGGAGCCATTTTGAAGTCTCCTACCGGCAGCTTGAGGGAAACGGGGAGCCAGAATAGATATATCTTGGGGCTGCCTGGTTGTTGGGTTTATTTTATTTTATTTTTTTCTCCCTCCCACCTCACTTTCTTTCCTGTTTTTGACAGCCAGCTCCGAATCGCCAAGCAGGTGTCTTCTTATTTTTTTTTCCGCAGAAACAGTGGGACAGTGCACACAAACACTCAGACGCTGTTCATAAACAGATAAACACACCCGCGAACCAGACAGACAGGCAAACACGCGCGCTCACACATAAAATATCAGCCGAGCAGCAGAGGCACTCCAGAAGTAACTCTGCATCAGCAATGACTCCTCGCGTGCAATGTTTTCCACGCAGCTGCCGGAGTCGGGGAGAGCGGGCAGCAGAGGAGGCGCCCGTGGCTGGCTCCGCCAACGGAAAATGAGTGTCACAAAAGAGCGACACAGTTTTTCGCTTTAATGCATGCAAACAACAGGCAGCCATTGACACAGGAACGGGGCAGTTCGTCCTTATTATCCCCCCCCTTCCTCCCCACACCAAGAGACCCCTAATAATGTGGCAAGTGTTAGATGCTCCGGCTGGGTGTCTTTTTTCCTGGAGGGTCGGTCGGGAGCGTGGAATTAGCGGGGTATTGTGCAAAACTTCCCTTTTAAGTGTCAGATTTTCAAGGCCCCTTTCTCTGTGACAAGTGCCAAGCTCATTGAGGATCAACGGGCTGCGGGCGGGGGGAGAGTGTTGACACTGGACTTATCACAATACAAGTTGCCTCGGACCACATTTCGCTTTCGACTCGATCCATTCATGGCTGCCGCGGCGAGCCTCATCTCATTGAGAGAGGGGCTCTCAAAGGACGCTTTGAGTGGTCCCTTTTGAAGTTTTGAGGGGCTTTTTGAAAAGCAGGGCTTCTCTCGTGTCACTGGTGTGATTAAGTTGTGACTGGGTGACTGACTGTCCGGGTGCGTGGGCGTGACTAATGCTTGCAGTGTTTGTGCCCCTTGTACCGATCAGAGCGATATGGGGTTGGGTGGAGGGCAGCCCCGGAAAAACCAAGACACTGACGTTAAGAAAATGTGATTTAACAAAAATTATCAATTTGGGAAAGGTGGAATGACAACACCCGCCGTCGCAAATCAAGGGCGCCAAAATTAAAACTGTGAAAATTGACGCGAGAACACTTAGATGAAGGGCTCGTCAGCACTGAGACAAAAACAATCCATTTCTTTTTTTCTTTTAAAAAAAAAAGTTTTCCCCGTCATATCGAGAACTATGAAATGACTGAAAGCGCTGCAGTATTGTATATGCTGAAACGCTGCCACAGAAACACAGCGAGAAATACATTTGGCATTGGCATATACACATTATTCCATAATCACTTCATGTCCCTAACCAAATTATTGCATGGGAACTCTTCAGCAGTCATTACAGCATTATTATAAGAGAACTCTGTATTCATTATGACATAATAAAATGAGCTCAGCTTCATTACTGCATTACTGCTCATGGGTCAGGTTGCACCCATCTCCCAACCTGGCCTACTTTTTGGCAGCCGCACACCAGTAAAGATTTGGGACTGAACCGTGCACAGTTCGCACGCTGTACTGGTGACACACCGGCACTCGGAGCCGTCACAGTGGTCCTTCTCCAGGACCCCATTTTTGCCATGATCACATACATAGAACCCACAGGCAGGGGAACAAAACAAATTTTTAACAGCCACGCACTGTTAAAAATGACAAGTAACAACCAGACCACAAGCCTGCATATTCAGTCACATCTTGCACAGAGTAACTATAAATACACCTGTGCACAGCAAAACATTAAACCCAAGAAAATAGAAAAAAAAACCTAAATCCATTAAAGTAGATGTATTTGAAATCACTGATTACAGTTGAGTAATTTTGTCATTTTGGTGCAAAATTTGGCGGTTTGACTTTCTTTTCTGACTCCCTCTGAGTTTGATTCAGTGGTAAACATGTTAGACCCACAGTATGGGGGCTTTGACTGGGCTCGACTCAGTAACTAAAGCAGTAAAAAACAAATTTTTCTTGAATGTTTACACACGAAAATGGAAGGTTTAGAAGCATGAGCATACTGTTGTCATGACAATGGGCAATTCTAATCCCCTGTGCACCCGTACCAGTTCATTACAGTAAAATGTAAGTTCCAGTGGGCATGAAGGTGACGGCTCCATCGCGGAGACTCAAACTGCCATAGCTCATTAAAAAAAAAAAGGTAAAATTCAGCGTTATCTTAGGTCACAATAGTGTCACAGTGGGTCTATGACGGTTGCCAATGCTACATTTCATACTTAAAGCTTTTTGCATTCTCCAGACAAGATTAAAGTTAAACTCAGCTATCGGTGGGTCTCCCCCCATCACGGCTTATCAAGCCGCGAGTTGGTAACTCAGTTCAGCAGATTACAAAAGCTCCGACAGCTGAGCTCATTAGTTACATGTCGGTCGTGGATGAATTTGGTGATCAAACTTTAGCTTGTGAATTATGCGCCATTGTTGGCCAATCAGAGAAGAGTATCCACCCAGACCAGATCTGGTGGTTCCTTATCGATGAGTTATTTATTATATTGTGTAAGTAAAGCCTGACCCTCCTCTGTGCCTCAGTTTGACAGTGTCTGTGTGTGCGTCATATTTGTGAATTGCGTTTTGACACACTGCGATCCACAAATGTCATGTTCCACGTGTCAACATTAAATACGCAAATTCAACATTGAAGTCATTTTAAATGAGCCCGACAAGTCACTCCGATCACTGCGACGCCATGTGAATTACAGCCACAATCAACTTTAGAAAGCCTGACTGGTTCTTTACATCATTTGCATGACTCATATGCCAGTGGCGTTTTTTTTTTTTTTTTTTTTTTTTTTTTTTTGGTCAAACGCACCTTCGGCATTCAGAGGCCATTCAAGTATATTCCGAATATTAACACCAACCAAACAGCGGCGTCACTCATGTGTCACGTCGGCATCAATTGTGACTCATCATACTCGGCTATACCCTCAACGGATTATATGTTCACAGCTTTCACACGAACAAAAGCCTGACACGCCACATCCCTTTTCATATTTAAAGCATGGCACAATCCATTTTACCCCCCCTGTGTCTATCTGAAAGATTCGGGCACAGCCGAAAACTTTCTGAACCAATTCTATTGTGTATTGTGATCTCTTCGACAGTTCCCGCAAAGCCCAGGGGGGAGATGGCAGAACAAGGCGTTGGGAGGATCAAAATAGAAACTTGCCAGAGGGAGCTGGAGAGAAAAAGGCTTGCTGAGCTACACCACCACAGTGCTGGACGCCGCTTCTCTGGGCTGTTGAGTCACTCCTTGTTGATGTTTCTCCCCGCCGCTCAAAGTGGAGGATTGCCGTGACATATTACCTCTCGGGCAGCACTACAAAGACTCGCCTGAGAGCGGCCTGGACGGCTGCCCGTCTGCCATCAGATGACTTTTTACACATTCCTGACGGATGGCTGTACGCGCGTCGCTCCCGAGGCCGGGCAGTCGGGGGCAGAGCACGGCGACGGGCTCCGCGGGGCCCGGGGAACGGCGGCTGACCCACGTCCACGCGGCAGCATGAGAGGCAAGAACAGAAAAACGAAACAAAAAAACCCCCCCAAAAAAAAAACCACACACATATGCATCGGAATTCGTGGCGCGTGAATCGATGCCGGCTCCCACACATGCAAAGACGAATGCAGATACACAGAGGAAGGCAGAGCGGGAGATAAGGACACACACAAACACAGAGATACAAGGTTAGGCTCACTTCTCCAACACCAAGGCAGAGTGATAAGACATTGAGTGGGTATTATATCTACACTAAGATAACTCTGATAAAGCCTACGGTTCACTTTTTTCTTTAAAAAGCAACGTCCAAGACTTTGGAAGCTTTACGTCCCACCTTTCTGCTTCTTGCTTCATACAGTAGGTCAATCCCGGAAGCCTCGGGTCAATAAAATGATCACCCCTTTTGTTATGGAGTCCTAAATCAAAGTGCAATCAGAAAACATGCTGGCAAGCATCCGCGGCGTCAATGTGCAGCTCACGCTGTGACGCCGTCGGTGACACATGTTCTCGCAAGTCCATCATGGCCCGCTCAGTTTCTTTGTTCATGTTTGGGGATTGAAGAATAGAATAATCCAGCTGTCACGGTCCAGCGGTAATGCTTCAGTGACAATGAACACATGTGCACAATGCTCAGAAGTTTCAAAAAAAAAAGAAAAAGAAAAAAAGCCAATTAAGGAGTTCCATGCATTCAGCGATTCATAGTCCAGTTGTCATGCGGAGCACTTTTTTCTTTAGAGAGGAAGAAAAAAAAAAACTTTTGCCTTAAAGAAAATAAGCATTATATAGGAAATGGTGTGTCATAACAAAGCTTTCCTCGGAAAGTCACAGCTTCCGGATGGCGGATACGACTTCATGTTATTGTCAAGTTTCCCCAAAAGTAACATTCAAAGTTGTAAAGACGGCGAAGAAAAGACGCTTTAGCTTAAATAAAGTCCATTAGAAAATGCAATTTCCTTTGGAGCATCACGGGAGGCAACATTGTCTAGTGATTGCATTTGCAGTTTTGCAGGATACGGGAGTCTCCGAAGTAGAGAATGTCTACCTTCGCGAGGCAGAATAGATTTTCATCTTAGCCTGATGGTTTGTCTGTCTTTCAGCAGGATGCCATAAATCACATAAATGGTTTAAACCATGGAGGAACCCATGAAACCACCGGGCCCATTTGCATTAAGTTTGGTGGAGGAATGTAGGATGGCTCAAGGAAGAATCTATTAAATTTGGGGGCATATCCCTTTTAACATGTGATTTTAGTTGATCATTTTTCTAATTTAAGACTGTCTTTTTTTTTTTTTTTTGGAATCCTGTCTTTGATTTGAAAATGCGGCAGCATTTTTAGCGGATGCCGTGCGAGAGAATAATCATAACCAACGAGTCCCGATTAGAAATATTCCTCAGCTGTAAAATCCCACAGTCTCAATGTGAATCACAGCCACATGTCCGCCGCTTCCGCTCCCATCCCCTCACATGTTGCATTCAAAATCTGCCAGTTGACTCCGTCCCGATTGACACCATCCAATCGGTATCTCCGTATCCGATCAATCGTCCATCCCCGCTCTTGATGCTCATTGACCGTCCCCACGCGTGAGCTGCTTCCAGCTCCCGACGCCGAGGCCGACATCCAGCCAGAACCGGTTTCCGCCCCTCGGCCGCCGGTGTTTCGTTTTGCCCTCAGCGGAGCTACCGAGCATCAAACTTGTTGTTGACAAGTGGATCAGAGGACAAAAGCTTCCCGGATGCTATTAATCGCTTATTCAACATTAAAGGACAATGCGGAGCACATATTTCAAGCACGGTCGGTGCAATATTTCCTGGGGGAAAAAATATCCTAATATTGAAAGGACGATTTCTTCTCCCATGTGCAGCCATGGTATCGGGGGGGCTGTCTTTTAACGGGAGGGTTCCCGGTTCAGTCACTA
>CAAKHG010029012.1:7159-31142 GCA_901007715.1 Dactylopterus volitans
CATACGACCCAAATCGTCCCAGCGCACTCTGGGATTTGGTTCCGTCTGCCTTACTTGGTCTGGTATGACAAAACTGCAACTCCCAGAGCTGAAAAATCCGGAAAAAAAAAATGTTTTACAGGCCAAGATCAGTAAAAGCTGTCTTCAGTTGAGAAAAAAAAAAAAGGGTGATAAAACTGTCCTCCCCAGGGATGAAGTCAAGAAACTTACAGGATTCAGTGGTTTAGCTAAGCGATGATACATCCCTGCCTGCCTGCTCAACACAGCACCATTCTAATACCAATGCTTGGCATTCAGAACGCTCCTTGTTCCCTCCTGCTCTCCCTGTCTCTCTCCCTACTTCCCTCCCTCCCTCTCTCACTCTCTGTCTATCTCCCTCTCTCTCTCTCCTGGCATCAACCCTCTCCCCTCCTCTCCACCTCTCATTTTCTCTCTCTTTCTCTTCCGCTCTCTCGTTCAGCAGCATCTCTCGCCCGCTCTTCCCTGGTGAGCCGGGATTGCGCCGCTGAACCGGCATCTGTTGCAAAGCCACACGTACAAGCAAACAAACACCCATGCACAAACTCTGTCAGCATTTAAACCCCCACTGTAGTGGACAGCATGTTTGCTGTGGAGAGAAAATCGTAACGACATGTTTTCAACATTAAAACTATAAAACAGTGTGTTGCCACATTACCGTCTTAACAACAAGAGCTTCATGGTAAACATATTCAAGCAAAACTGGCCACCTTTCTCTCTTCCTCTCCTCACATTTTACCTTTCTATTCATTCCCTCCTTCCACATTCCCCCTTAACCATTTCCTACCCTCCCTCCATTTTTTTTTCTGTGCCTCACCCAGACATTAGATTTGCTCTAAATTAATTAGTCTGTCTTACTGAATAAAGGTCAACACCCCGCCCTAACAGCCTGCTAGCTTTTGTTTCTTACATGCCTTTTCATCAGCCTGTCTATCCGTCTTGCGTGTCTTTTATCACTGCATCGTCACTCTTTTTCTTTATCTTGCCGTTATCTCGCAGCCACTGCAGACAAATCACCTTCAACTCAGAACAAAAGAACACTTTGCACACCTATTAAATGTACCGGGGACGCGAGGAAGGAAGAGCACATCAAAACTCACAAGCTGCACACTGTCCAACTTGCATCGACATGTTCTTTTTGCAATGTGCTTGGCTTTCATCAGGCTCCCTCCAACCATCCTTTTCATGATTTAATTTAATCTATTAGGAAATGAATGCTCACATATGCATATGTCAGTATGTGTATGCACACTCAGTGGTACTGGCATTAGAAACACCAGTGCAGTCTCTTTCTTTCTCTGTCCCTCTCAAACTCTTTTGAGTTTTTCTGTGCGAGTTCCGCGTCTTTCCATCTCTGCCTCTCTCTCCCATACTGATGCATCAATCAATTCAATTGCACTCCTCCAGAATTTATACTTCTCTTAGACTTCATTATTCAATTTGACACTGACTGAAAGGGATGTTGCCAAAAGTGGAAGACTTTATCATTCAAAGTTAGTTCAAATGGAACATTAAAAGTCTCTTTTGAGCAAACGTTTTGATGAATTATGGGCATCGAAAATTCATGGACACACTAATAACAGTGTGCCATTTCATACAGCCAGTCAGGGATTATGTAAGAAGAGGCGCAAGTAAAACCGGACTACTTTTATCACTTGCGTCCCAGTCCTCTAAATTCCCTACTTCCCCTGGCCTCAAATCCTCCTCTTACCATCTTTGACTCAACACAACACACTTCAACAAACTATAAACATGATAAAAGCTCCGCATTGTCAGCTTTTACACGAGCGGGCGAAGTGTTAAGGGCCTATCACTTTTTGATTGTCACTTGTCATTTCCCATCATTCTTCCACTTCTGCTGCAATTGCAGTGGAGAAATCACAGTTTGCCAATTTTGGGCAGCTTCCTGAATGACAGGCCAGCGCTGTGCGGTACATGCAACCGCAGTGTTCAAGATGAGAGGAAGCAGTTTTCTCACACTTTTTCATCCGAGTTATCCCTCTGGTACATTTTTTTTTGAAACCTTCACCCTCAACCTCAATAAGCCAGGAGGATCATGAGGCGCCACTTTCAAGGCCTGATTTCATACTGGGAAGCGGGGTCAAACGCAAATTTACCCGTCCACTCTGCGGGCAGCCTTCTAAGCTGGTTGTGTATGTGAGTTCACCAATCCCGTCTGCTTGATCCAATCTTCATGCGATGTTTAAGTCAAAGCAACGGCAAAGCACATGCTAGTTTTGTCCACTGTTACAACGGTATTGAATGATTTTTTTTTTTTTTTTTTTGCCAAAACACATATGACAACCCAAGCCTTTATGTTAATAAAATAAATAATGACAATATTACACACATTTTACATAGTTTGCACATTCACAGCCCATATTGGTCGGTTTAGAAAAACACAAGAGAACATGCTAAAACATTGTATTCAGGACTATACACCAAGTTTGTTGATATTTAAAAAAAAAAAATTCATTGACTTCATTTGCCAAATTTGCACCAGGCCTATGTTTGGTATAGATGGAGCTCCCTACTGGTGTACAGCATATAAAAATTGTTTCGCATATGTGATTCAGCATTGCTTTTAACATATCCAGCATGTCTAATTTTTTTTTTTTTTATTTAATCTGTTGGGCCATAGCCTTCTTTATATGTGTTGCACCTCCTCGGAGTCAATTTGAATAGAACATCATGATAATAAGTTTGTGGTTATAATGTTTTTCTGTTTTAGCCAGAAGTGTTTTGTCGTGAATTCTGTCACTTAACAGGCTGAAATACTTTATGTCGTCCAACACTAAAGTCAAAATTCCACCAAAGTTCTGAGAGCCGTTGCTTTGGAAAGCTTTAGTATTATTGATCAGTTACCCATACACACAATGAGATGTGGCGAGTCCAGAGCGGAGCTCATTACGGCACACTCCAAGACCGTATCAGCCACTAATTATCCACAAGTGATGATTGAAGCATATTTTTGTGTTGGTTGAAGGAGTAAAAATCAAACTGTAATCATCTTTGAGAATATTTGCAATGTCTAAGGCCCCGAGCTCAGTTTTGATTAAAATAACATAACACACCAGTTTTACTAGAAATGCCATGGTGCAAATGGGGTTTTATCAATGATACAGACCGACGGCACATACATCAAGCAGATTCCAGTGCAATGCAACATGAAAGTCTTGCCAGCCAGTGTAAGCAGTTTCAAGCCACACACAAACACGATGTGTCAATACGATCAAGAAAGCACGACCAAATGTAGACAAAGAAGATTGAAATCTCATTCCCGCAACATTTGTTTTACCACAGTTTGATGGAAAAATGCAAACCGGATAATGACTTCCTTCATACCTCATTCAATCTCATGTATGTTTAGATGTATTTAAGGTGGTTTGGAGTCATTGCAAATCCCAATCAAAATGCAAATGGGGCAGTCAGAGGGGAGCAAAATATCAGCCAACACAACAAGCTGAATTGTTGACTGACTGTTTGCACTTCTCCCTTCAGCTTTTTCCGGCTTCCCCTCTCTTCTCTCTCTCTCTGTCTCCATGGTGCAGCGGCGACTATTACACAGCAATCTACTGGTTAATATTACACAGCTGCTAGAGCAGAGCACTGCTGGAGGATTCTACAATTGGCCTCCACCTTGCAATTGTTGAAGCGTTCTTTCTCAGATGATCAACAGTGCCGGCTGCAACGCCTGCTTGCCCTGTCATTTGTAATTCCTCTCATAGATCCCCTCCAGCTGCAAAGATCCATTTAATTGATTAAATTGATCCTACACTATTGTGATAATCAATCAGTTGTTTTGGAGCTGTTATATTTTTTTTCAGGAAAAAAAATGGTAATAATTATTCAGCATCCTAAATGTGAACATTTTCCAGTTTCCTCATACTTAGATGATGGTGATCTAAGTATTTTTTTGGGTTGTGGAAAAAACAAGACATTGGAGGAGGTTAAACAAAATAATCTACGAATTATTTGAAAACAAAAATAATCACTAGTCGCTGCCTTACTATCCCTCTTTGCACACCCCATCTATTTCATTCTATTGCCTCCTGTCCTCTTATTTTCTCTCCTCACCCTTCCAGCAGTCCCCCTCTCCCTCGCCTCGTCCTCTCCTGTTCCCACCTCTGTTCTATCATCCAGGCCTTCTCCCTCCCTCATGCTTTTTCCTCCGTATTCCATATCATCACTCTCTCCTCTTCCCTCCCTCTAACAACTCCAATAAAGTCCCTCCTGTCTTACTTTCCTCTCCTGCAGATCTCCTGTGATCTGCCACCTGACCCCCTCCCAACTTAACTCATCCTTTTTTTATAGCCATCCATCCTTGCCTTTTCATTCCTTCTCCATTCAGCTCCCAGACCCGTCTCTCCTCTCCAGTGCTGTTCCATCCACCTGCATATCCCCAGTTTTCATCCCATCTGACCTTATATCATCTCCTCGTCTGCTTCAGACTCCTTCTGGCGTCCTGTGCTTTACACCCCTAATTACAGCTCTCTCTCCCTCAACCCCCTCCCTCTTTCACTCCCGTCTTTAATCTCGAGAAAGGATATCACATCTCTAAATCGTACGGGAGAGAAAACACCAGCGCCATTATCTACCAATCTGCCTACACTTCCCTCTGTCTCTCGCTCTGTGCGTGTGTGTGTGTGTGTGTGTGTGTGTGTGTGTGTGTGTGTGTGTGTGTGTGTGTGTGTGTGTCAGCGATCACAACTCTGCTCCTCTAAAATTACTAATCAGCCTCTCAACAACGAAGCGATCCGAATCAGCAACAAGACAGACAGATCAGGAGGTCTTGGGTGAGGAGGAGAAGGGAAATTGTGAGACAATCACACAGAAGGTGGGAGAGGAGGCTGTCGTACCTGCGCGTCTCCGGCTTCTCCTGCCGGTTGTGTGGAGACCACGGTTATGTCCTGTCTCAAAGAACTCCTCTGGGCAAAAAAAGAAAAAAAAAAAGAAAAAAGAAAAAAATACACATATGCTAGATAACCATACTCCAAATCTTCAAAACAAGTTAAAAAAAAAAAAAAAATCGGGTCCACTTTCTTGTCTTTTCACCCAGCAAAGCTGCCTTGGCGCTGCGGGGCTCTTGGAGGTCTGGTGGGGCAAACGAGGCGGTCCAATTTAGTTCCCGTTGAGTTTAAATTAAAGCCCGGCGAGGGTGCACGACCGGCGGCAGCCTACAACCTACAGAAATCCGCTGCCCGCTGGAGATCCACCGGGACGGGACCGCGAGAGTGGAGGAAACACCGTCAAACCGGCGCGCCGCCGCGTTGCGCACTCATTCGGTCTCCACATGAGCTCCCGGCGCGCGTCCCCGTCAAATCTACGTTAATGGGCAATTCGAAGGGAGAATACCCAGCGGCCGGGCTTAATGTCACCGGAATCCACCGTCTGGTTAAATAGCGTGAAAGCAACGTGAGAGAGGAGCGAGGAAGCGGGCGGGCTCGCCTCGTTTTACTCAGCGGGTCTCCACGTCTAATAGGCGCTCTTTGCTCGCGTCCCTACGCGGCATCCGTCCCAGCATCCACGTCCACTCGTCCGCTGCTCTTTGATCAACACCTGATTGTTTCTCTCCGCCCGGATGATAATCCTCCGCTCGTCACGAGGTCGTCTTCCGCAGGTAAGAAAAACCGAACAAGAGTGCACATTTGTGGACAAACAAGACTGAATAATCCGGGAAGCTCGGAGGAGGATGGTCGCCCCCCCCTCCTCTCTCTCTCTCTCTCTCTCTCTTCCAAGCAGGAGAAGTGACTTTGCCTTGACCTCTTATCTCTGCGTCGTTCTTCACAAGGAGACGCGCCGGACACGCGGTGCTGCCCGGTGGACGGCAGCCTGCAGGGTTTTTCTTTTTTTTCTTGTTTTTTTTTTTTTTTTTCCAGGGTAAACAAAAGAGACAAGCGTCAAAGAGGAGTCAGTTGCAAATCATTCATGTTGTTCCGGCGTTTCTCCTCCGTCCCCGCGAAGAGCTGCGGTCCGCCGCGGCGCGCGCCCCCGGCCCCTCCCGCCGTTACTTTCGCACCGCGCGGCGGCTTGTCCCGAGAGGCGAATCAGGCGATGCGCCTCCGGGCTCCGATCGCGTCCGTCTCCTCTCCCCTCCGTACCCGCGTCCCGCTCCCGCTGCTGACAAGCCGCTGCTCCGGGATTACAGGCTGCTAATAAGTGACGGACACGGCTGCGCGTGATGCCGTCGCCGCGGCGCTCGCCTGGGTGAAGTCGATGAGAGTCTGCGAGGAAACAACAGAGTCTTAAGACAGCGTGACGTTCACGAACCGAGGGCAGGGGACCCCGAGAGGGGCGCGAGAATTGCATGTGCCTATAGTGATATTAATAGGGTTGAAACCCTAATGGGTAGACCCTGAATGGTTTTTTTTGGTAGATGGTGATGATGATTATCTTTATAATTATTATAATCATTATAATGATTATAATTATTATTATTATTATTCATTATGCCGGTTTAGCTCAAATTCCCCCGCACTGGTGAAAGATAGTGAGGCGAAACTTGGCCAGCTAACTGGATCTCTTACCATAGACATGGCAGCAACTGGCCAGGCGGTGGTGCTGCAATTCATGTTGACAAATCAAAAGGAAATCGTATCGTTAAATTCTAAGTCTTCTGGGAATTTGCATGAATTGAAAAAAAACATTACAAAGAATTATGAATTACGAACCTAACCCACACGGGGACTCAGAAGCACCACAAACCACAAAATTTGTGGGATCAAATTTCACCAGAATTTGTTTGTGGGATCTTGGGGCAAGTATTGACCGTCATCTCAAATATATCGATTGGCTAAATAAAAAAGCTCCATTGCATGTCAGAAATGGGAATTGATTTTTAAGCTTTTGCGTAAAATGACGCAATCCAACTTATCTTCAAAATGGGCAGAGTTTGTGCCATAATTCATTAACCACTTGACCAATTATAAATTTTGTGAATACAACTTCAGCCCAGAATTGGGCATAGGTCTACCAAAGTAATCAACTTACAGCCTGTCAAAAATATTTCAAACATATTTCTGAAAATCAGCTGAGCAAAATTTCATGAGGAAAACTTCTAACAGAAATCTGGAGTGACACGGCTTTGCACCTTTCTATCTGCCTTACCTTTTCTAACCACGTATATGACTCCCAAACGATTACCTTTAAATGTTAAACTGGCCCGATGCTACCTCTTTATAATCTCACCACAAGATAAATTTGTATTTCTTGGCTTTAGACTCAGAATGATGACTGCAATTTTTAATTACTCATTGTTCCCTCACCCCCAAAGAAGTAGAACTAATAACAGAACTTTGAGTTCACCTTTACTGAAATAATGCACACACTTAAATGCAGAGCTGAACTCTGCTCTATCATAGCCTAAACCTGCTCATTGCGTTAATTGTGGCCCATTGAACTGCTGCCTTCAGTTGGGCTTGAACGAGTGCATTCCACAAATTGCTGCTTCCAGCTATATTTTCTGTCTTTTCAAATGCTCAAAATAACCTAAATGCAGAATATTCATACTGCAATTTGCACCATGTGCTGGAATGTGCAATAGAGAGACCACTTAGATGACTTGTCATAAATTTTGGTTGAAACAAATTCGTGAAACAATATATTCAGCACCTCAGTGTTGCATCCACGTCTGTCCACAGTTCACAATTTACTACATGTAAATTAATTGTATTTTTTCTGGTGAAATCCTCCCATGAATGGTTAAAGGACAGCCAGAATGCTGTGACATGTGGATTGTTTCATTCTTAAAAGTCTTGGATTGATCTCATGTCAGCAATTTGCTTCACACAACACATCTCCATAATTAAAGATGCCATGACTTATGATGAGGACAAAAAAATTCAATTGTACCTACCAGTAGAGGGTGTAAATGAGTATTTTTTTTTGTTTTTACACTGAGAGAAAATATGAAAAGAAATAACATGCAATGTTTGGCATTTTACTATCTGTTTAGGGGTGGTTGATAGAGGAATAGGTATGCAGACATGCATGACCTTGAGACCGACGAAGCTAAATCCGAATCCATCGTCAGTGACTGCACTAATGAGTGCAATAATCAGAAACAGCATTAAAACAGGCAGCGTTGTCGGCCCGTGTTGCAGATTTTGGAGGTTTTTGTTAATCTTAAAGTGCATCTACGATGCAATTATCAGATTAGCCACATATCAAATCATTTATATGGTGCATTGCTGTTGGCAGAGCACAGTTTAGTTTAAAGTTGGACTGGGGCCAGTATACGAGGGAATAATGAAGAGGAAGAGCGTGCTAGAGGAAGGCAGAAATAAACACATGAATAGAATGGGCGGAGATCAGACAGGATAAAATGAAAGTTCATGTTCTATAGCCTCAATCGAAATAGAAACACCTCTAGTATACAGGCTGAAGGTCAGTCAAATAAAAATAAATCTGTTTGCGCAAGTGTGAGAGAAATGGATGGTGAGAGAGAGTAAGGGAGGATAACGGAGAGGAATGTTTTTATTTTGGGAAGCAAACCATTACTTATGGTATCAGGCTTGTGGTGAAATTTCAACAGTATTTCAGCAGTATTGCTTTAATTACCAGTCAGAACAAGAAAATGTGTCAGAACCTTGTTTATGATGCTTCCAGTCCACAGTATATTGCGATTAGACTGGGTCTCTCCTGAGGGAAATGCTCTCTAGACGAAATAGATAAAGGGATCAAGACAAAGAGAAAGTGAAAGGACGAGTGAGAGATAACAGGGAAAAAAAAGGCCTTTTTTTTAAGTATTAAAAAATGACCTAATGTTGCTTGCAGGTTTTTTTTCTTTCATTCTATCACTCGTTTTTTTCCTTCTGCCTTTAAAATCACGCATGATTTATCAAATGTCACAATCATTTAAGAAATGGCACCTTTGCCTCTCAATGCTGTACAGACTCTTGAAATGCCAAGAGCTGCAGGTTCTATGTTTTGCTGGTATGGGAGCTTTATTCAGTCAAGCCAACCACTGAAAACAGGTCTAAACCAGATTCTTATGAAGAAAAAGACTAAAGTATAACACAATCTTGACACAGACGAGAAACAAATTCATCCATAGATTAATAGACAGCAAAGGAATACATGATAGCGACTACCAGGTCACTGTGATCAATAACCCGGGAAGGAACCCGCACAAAATATACAAGTCTTAGTGAACCAGGGAAATGGAGAAATGGCTGACTGAATGTACCCTTTCTCCATGTTTCTTTTAAAAAGGCTGTTGTGATTTAAGTTTGGTCATATTTGGTCATACTTAGGTACAAAAAGTATTTTATTCAGCCTGGAAAATTCTACAGTGTCAAAAGTAAGCACGATGGTGGTCATAGTCAGAAGAAAAATATTATTGTTGTTGTTAAATGCTTGATTATTTATAGCAAATATTTCCGATCTTCAAATGTTAATATGTCAATCTCAAAATCTATATTCACTGTTTATTGTTGCTTTTTTGTTTGGTAACGGTTAGCTGAATATGTGTTGACAGTGCTGCGACAGCATGCCGAGTTTCTTAGCAGGAAAGTGTCTGATGTGGAGAGGGAGACAATGAGAGTGTGCACGAGAGAAAGACAGACAGAGGAAGAGAAAGTGTAACAGAGGAAGAGAGATAAGCGAGATGGAAGACCCTCAAGCCATCTCAGCACCATGGACAGCACTGCAGCTGGATTCAGCAGCATTGGGCCAAAACAAGTTTTATCCTCAGAGAGAAAAGCCAAAAGCTCTTCCCAACATGCTCTGATCTCTTACACTCTAATTCTCTTGCTCCATCTCTTACACAAACGCACACAGTTTTCTCACATCCATGTAGCCCAACCCTCACCCGAAACGCACACAGATCATCACCTCGCAGAGCTGTCTCTCTCCTGCCTGCCACCCTCCCAGCGCCTCCAGAGTTCGTTTCTTGTCATCTCCCTGCGTGACTGCTCTCTTTGTAGAGCAGCATTAGGAAATAGTAACCAATAAGTTATGCATGCATGTTTGCATGTCACTCAGCCTGGTAAGCGTTTCTCCCTCCCTAAGTCACCTAATTTGAGAGCAGGCATGAGTAGAGGAGAAGTGCAAAAGGACACAGCACATTAAACCGGTTGAGTGATTTATAAAGAGGACAAGTGTGCTTGTCCCAGACAAAGGAAGTGCACAAGGAATAAACAGTAAGCAGAATAAAGAGGAGGAACTGTGGAAAGAAGAGAGCGGATGAAGGAGAGGAAGATGAAGAGAATTATATTGATGTTGTTTTATCCTCCACAAAATGAGCATCATCAGTTATATCCATGAACAAAATATTACAAAAGAGAAATTGAAAAATAACCTATGTTCACCTAAAGCTTTTAGACTACTTTTGCATAGGTGTAACTGAACTCTTAAAGGCTGTCTTCACTTTAAAGGTAAAAACCTTGTATAAATGAACTCTGCATATGAATCAGGGCAGAAAATACTTACGGAAATCACAAGAGGGCATTTCAGATTGAAATATGTTGCACAACACACTGAGATACTGTAAACAGGGTGGCTGCGGGTCCTACGTCTTAAGTTTCACCACTGAAAGGTCATAAAAAGTATATTAAAGTCCACATTTAGTTTTTAACTGTTTTTAGCTATGTCACTGCAAACATTTTTTTTAGTTGGCCAAACTGAAGGAAAACTTCAGCAATTAGGGGTTCAGTACCTTACACTGTCTCTGCCGGGGATGAGAATCAAACCAGTAACCTTCTGATTCCTAGATGGCCACTCTACCAATGCATGTTGAAACTGAGAAATGTCATATTTTTTGGAAAATAATATGCCCAATTTGGATTCAGTGGCAGTCATACCTTACAAGAAACAGCGGCACAAAAGAAAGTGGCAACAGAAAACTAGGAAAGTTGTGAAACGCTAAAAGAACTTTCTGAAGCAAATATGTCCCAACAATTTTGAAAATGCGGTTATACTTGTTTTAACTTTCAGAATGCATTTCCATTGCAAATTTTTGTACATAATAATTGTGAAAACATACGAACAAAAGTCTGTTTACATCAGTAGACACTTTGATAAAGTTTGATTTAGGTGCCTATGGCTTCAAAATACGGGTTAGGGTTAGCAACAATCACACACCAACAGCCCGAGCTTTCGTCTCAGCACCTGTCAACACAATATTGGAAAACCAATCAATAAACCAGTCAATCAATCAGTTGATTACTTGAGCAGTGCTTCAGGGTGACACATGATTTTTTTTCAGTCAAGTGATTGATTGGCATTGATTACTTAAGTGTGTGATTAAGAGGCCTAAATGACCATATCACAGTGGGGATTGGAGCTGGATGTTGGAACAGAAGCCCTGTTATCACCTGCATCAGTGAAGTGGATATTTATCTGTGTCTTATATGGAGACATATTAAGCCTACAGTTCCCCTTTTTGAATGAAAAATAAGTTTGTTGAAACAGGGTTGCTTTTGTTACTACAAATCAAGTTTGCGGGTGTAGAAAAAAAAAAGGAAAGTTGCAGGGTCGCAAGCCAACTCATCACTCAGTGTGAAATGTTGACATGCACCTTCTTGGTGTACATATTATTTTTTTGGAAATATGGGGCAATCTAAGAACAAATCAGTTGAGTTGTGTTTCTTTTTTTTTTTGAAATACTTAATTTTAACCAACACTAACCCCCTAAAAATCTCCAAAGCAAATGTATTTTCAATGTAATTAGATTCAAAGGATGTTTCACAGAAACTATTTTTGAAAGATGTTCTTGGATTGCATGACCTCATCACATTTTTAACCAGTCCTTCACCATATAACCTACTTCAACACCCACTGTGTCCAATAAATTTCTCTCTCCCACACCAGTGAACTGGAGCGCAAAGGCAAGCAAACTAATGGCTTCCCGCTTTCGGAGCATGGTCCTTGTTTATAGACATATAATTTTTTTCTAGCAATGCCATAGTGTTAAACCAAAATGGAAGAGAGCTCTTACAAAACAGTCCAACCCACACAAAGCAGCACCAAATGGATTTGAACTGGAATTTTTGCCTTGCAACCGAGTTCTCATGTGATTTCAACTTCACTCAGGAAGCACTTGCAAAGTTGAATCCTTAAGATGTAAACATAGATTACCTAAAGAAGAGCAAATAACAGCACAAAAAGGCTTTTCTCTGTTTCTACTGCTCTAAAACTGCTCTCAGCATTTGTCCAAGATAGGCAGTGATAGACAGTGGTTCACCCAATCACCTGTCAAGTATATATTTTTTAAATCACCTGTCATTTTACAAACAGTTTCCAAGGGCCAACTTCCTAGAAGGTCCTGTGTAGCAAACGATCTGGCATGTTAGGCTATAGGAATATGGTATTTTGTTCAAACATTAAATTTTATGCTGTTTAAAAGGCAGTTATGCAGTGTTGCATGACTGTGTAATACATTTCCGCAATGTGCTTAATGTTTACATGATCAAGTACTGTAACTTCGTGAAGCATATAGGGCAACAATCTCACATAAAAGGTCATACATTGGCAACCAAACAGGCAGAGTCTAAAACCACGAAAACAAATACTTGGCAGGAAAAATGCATCAGAGCAATGAACACATGATGGGGGACTAGGACATCCTGGTAAAGAACAGAGGAACACAGTGTATTGAAAGACAGGCAGGCTGGCTGGTAATATGACAGCAGGAAATGAGATGACTGGGAATCTTGGTAGTAAGAAAATAACAAAGGACGTGGCAAACATGGAAGAACTGGAAGAGTATTGCGGTAAGAGATGTTTTGAAAGTCAGTAATGGGGTTGTGTGGGTTTGATTTTTCTCCAGTTAACCAGCTGAGTTGAACAGGCAGGTTGATATTGATTTCTTTTCTGCAGTAAACTGGTAAGGACGTGCTAGCTTGATGCAGGGATTGGATATGGTGGTGGTGTTGGAGGCGGGTGTGGGGGGCTATGCCATTTTGTAGGTCTAAGGTCGCATGCCATTTCTTTGTGTCGGGCGGCCAACTAGTCCTTAACGAGCCTTCGCCCAGGGTCAGAGGGTCCATGACACCATCAGTCTAAATGTAAAGACTTGTTATATATGCTGAGTTAATTGCTATTGATAGATGAATACCTCCGGACCATACATTTGCCACTTGTTAAACCAGACTTTCTCTTCATGGAGTTAAATACTATACATAAAATGGGATGTGCATGAGGTGGCTATTAAGTATTTTGTAAGCCAATAAAGTTGGGCTCAGGAAAAGCAGAATGTAATATTACATCTGCTGCTGAGTAATCAGTAAAGCAACTATTGTTCAAGTTATTGCATTTTTTCAAGGGGCATTAATCTGATACAAAGCATAATGGCAAAGTGAGACTAGCTCTCCCTGATCATTTCCTTGTGAGCAGTGGAGTAAAGGAAAGACAGATGTTAAAACACTGTTCCTCAGTGTATCAAGGTTACAATATAATGGACTCGACACAAATGCCTGTCGTGACACATCCACCCCACCATGGCCGTCTATTAGCAGAAGGACAGAGACAGAGAAGCAGACGGAGCAAAATATAGACTGCCAAATCATGGCCTTCTTTCACTGATGCAGAGAAGGAGACTGAGGGTGGGGAGCAGCAAGACAGAGAAAGAGCCAGACACCCTGACACCACCACAACATGCTCATCCATTACTCCAGAAAGGAGGCATGGGTCAGAGGTAGACAGACAGAGATGTACCATATATAACAAAATGGGGTGTGTGGGGATATGTGTGATGTGTAAATGTGGCAACAATACCCCCCTATCCTCACTCCTAACAAGCTGAATTATTAGATCACAAATTACATGTAAAACCTGTCCTCTAGTACTGCAGACAGGTAGATCAGTACATGAAGGACAGCGGATGGAGATTTGGTGAATGTATCTCCTGGGAAAAGAGTGATGAGAAAGAGATAAGAAGGAGAAGGAGAAGTCAATAGGGAGAGCGTGACTGAGTGACAGGAGGAGACAAGGCCATCAGGGGAGAGAGAGATTTTCGTTCTGTATTCTGAACAGTGTAGGTTGTTCAGCACAGGTCACTGAGCTCTCAGTCCGGTGTAGGTTATTGTGTTCAAGTCATTATACCCGGTATTTGAGGAGGAAAAAATGTTAAGCTCAGGTGATTTCTGCATTACGTGCTGGTGAGTCAGTCGTCTATTTTAAACTTTGACTTTCTGAAAGGTAATGATTAAATGTGTGCACAGAGTTTCAGTGTGTGTGGTACCTCAAATTATAGAGGAATGGGTCTGAAATGTGTTTTTCGTCACTGAACAAATTGTCTTGAGCAGACCCTAAAAATAAAAGCATCTTGAAAAGAAACAAACAAGATAAAAACCATGAAGAGCACTGCCTTGCATTCATTATTTTGTGCAACTAATTTTTATGCAGTGAATATCACGTTTTGTTTTGTTTTTTTTGTTTTGGAACAAGCTTGAATTTTCAGAGCTTTTGCATTTTGACTAAATGCATCAACCAATCATTTTGTACAAAACAGATATCACATGACACTTCCTGATAACAGCATCCTCAGATGTGGCGCAAACATCCATATAAGAATCTCAGAAGTTCTCCACCAACATCGTAAAACATGTTGGAAACTAGAAGCGGTGGAGCTGCAGTTCCACTATGAGGCAGTGGAGCTCTGAATCTCTTTATCTGCCTGTAAAATGGGATGTATCTTCATCGCTGGATGATGTTGGATCCATATTTTTTCTGAAGCATAAGTTAGTGTGAATCAACTTGCCAATTTGCCTTTCTGTCACTATAAATAATTTTGGTGTGAAAACACTCACAAGTGAATATTTTACATTTTTTGTGTCATGTGTTTGCAATACCTCCAGTGTTTAAAAACCAACTCTGCCAAACAGATTTTTTTCAAAATGTCTAAATTTATTGAAGATGTCACGGGCTAAAACTCCTGAGACCTAGAACACTGGGTGGAGGAGGTCTGGAGAGGAGTTTCCTCAGCATCCTGAACAGACTGGGGCAATGTGCAGGTCTCCCGACGAGCAGATGCAGAGCCAGGCTGGTCAGGGTGTTGCTGATAAAACTCTGCAACCATGTTGGGGTCCAGAATATGTCGGACGGGGACCCAGGACCTGTGCTCAAGAACACAACCTTCCCAGTCCACAAGGTACTGCAGTCCTCTTCCCCGACGACAGGATCGAAACAAGTGCCACACAGCGAAGCCTGGGCCCCCATTTATGAGGCAAGGACGAGGACGGGGCGGGATAGCTGGAGACTATGGACTCTCTTGGACCGTCTTCACCTTAGACACATTGAAAGTGGGGTTGATGTGCATGGAGCATGGAGGACACAGTCTCAACGCCGTTGGATGGATGATCCCCTGAATGGGGAATGGGCCAACAAACTTGGGTGCCAGCTTCTTAGATTCTACCCAGAGAGGAAGATCTTGGCTGGAGTGTCAAACCCTCTGGCCAACCTGCTAGACTGGGGCTGGAGAATGTCACTGGTCAGCAGAGTTGGTAAAGTGACCCATGGAGGGTGGTGCATTCCTGGGCCCAGGTTCTGCGACAGCAATGGGCAAAGGCTTGGGATGACGAGCAGGAGACCTCTCTATTCAAGACAGACAGAGAAGCGGGTCCAAAGACACACCAGAAAGGCGAGAGCCTTGTAGCGGAGCTGGTGAAGGAGTTGTGGGTGGGACCAGGAGGATGAGTTCTGGGAGACCATGCATCATAAGTCTGTCTCCATCTCCTGGTGCGCTCTGTCTGCCCATTGGACTGGGGGGTGAAACCAGGAGGAGAGACTGGCCGTGGCCCCCCTCGGGCTGCAGAATTTTCTCCAAAAAGCAGAGGAGAACTGAGGACCCTGGTTGGACACCACATCATCGCGGAGGCTGTGAAGATGGAAGACGTGGAACAGGACCAACTGCACAGTCTCCTTGGCAATATGGGCCATTTTACTGAAGCATCAACCACAGTGAGGATGACGGTGTTACCATTGTAGGGTGGAAATCCTGTGACAGAGTCCAAGGAGATGTGTGACCAGGGTTGGTGTTGGGCTGGCAGAGGTTGATGGGAAGTCTTGTGCTGGTTGCAGGTTGGGCAAACTTTGACAAAGTTGTGGGTGTCCTCCCCCAGGATGGGCCACCAAAAGCATAGAAGGAGAAGGTCCAATGTTCATTGGGAACCAGGATGGCAGGCGAGCTTAAAAACTTAACAGCACAAACTGATTTTGATACTGAGACAATGGGGGAATCATATACTGGCTGATCAGACCATTTAAATATGATAGGGGAATAGACTGACACAACTAAAAGAACAAAACCTATAAAAGAAACTATAATAACATCTAGTCCTAGTAGTAATATCTAAAGAAATCAGTCCACCCATTTTGCTGTTCCCCAGAGGAGGGCTCTGCCGGTCAGGTTACTGATCAGGTATACCACCCTGGCTTCCTCAGTGGCAAACGTGTACGACTGCAGACTGAAAAGTAACAAACAGGAAATCAGAAATAGACCAGAGTTCAGGACTCCAGTCGTATCGCTGGGGAGTTCCTTGCCGGGGCTTGGAGATCATCCGGGGCTGTGGCTGAGCTGGAGCAGGGGGCACTGGTGAGGAAACAGGAATGGTGGAAGGATGAGAGGACAACAGCTGTTGCTGTTTCAGAGGCCAATGTCGGCATTAGCCTCTGCAGCTAGTCTGACGTGTGCAGTAGCCTCCTCTAAACGCTGCTCATGTAGCACAAGCACATTCACAATCCTCTCCAATTGATTCAGTGGGGAACGTGATGTTGCTGGATCAATGTCTGGCCAGATTGTTGTGTAACAGGGTGGTGTATGAACCCAATTGCAACACAAAATGGAACTGAGACCACTCAGCGGAACAGTCTTTATTGAAAAAATACAGAAGGAAGGAGTCTGGGAGGATGATCGGATGCAGGTGAGTAATTGTAATGGCCGTTACCGGCAGGGGTGAGCAGGGAAGGGAATCTCAACAGTGAGACACTCCAGGTAGGGCAGGAACAGGCAGGGAGTCACTAGGCACAGGCAGACGGAAACCAGGAAAAAGGCAGGCAGAATCAGCGTCTGCGACAGAAAGCAGAGCCACAGACAGACGGAAACCAGGAAACAGGCAGACAGAATCGATGTCGGGGATGAAAGGCCGGTGGGTTACCTCGGCAGAGGTCGAAGGCAGATCGGGTCAAAACCGGGAAAGCAGTCTTTAGTAATCTCTGCAAAGTCAGGCATGGAGCAAGAACAATCTGGTAAAGTGTGAGTAGAGTGAGGCTGCATAGTGGGTTGATTGAATATGGAGAGCAAGTGAGACCGGCAGGTGGAAGCAGTCGAGCTTGATGAGGTGTGTCTGAAGAGTCAAGAAACAAGTCGGTCCTGTAAAAATAGTCGATGGACCCTTTTTCAGTTACCATTTTTGACATGAAAAATCAGATGTAAGTGCATAGTGGAATCTAGCGCAATTTGGATACGTGACATGTTCAAAATGAAAAAGTTCTGAATAAACTGGCAAGGGGCTGTTCTGTGGCAGTGGAGGATGGGGCCACTTGTCATAGTAAAGTAAGTAACCCTGATAAAAATTGCTCCACGACATGTGTGAGCGCGCCTGCATTTGATGAATGTAGAGTGGCATCACTTCGCTTCAGTGTTCATTAACGTGGATTTCTGCTGCGAACATGTGGGCTGTTTCAGTTATTGTTAGTACAATTAGGGAGGTTTGAAACACAACACAGGGATTATCTTAATTCCCCTGTACATATTGTCAAACGAGGTATCATTCATTAAAATATTGCATGTCAGCTAAAATAACAATGGTATTATTTCCTTTTCCTTCTATAATTTGAATGTTATGTAGCAAATCGTTGATATTTTTATTATCCAATATACAATATATTGTTATCCAATTGTTTAGCAGCTACATCCTAACACATGGAAGTTGAAACAGGGTTATGACCCGCGTAAGTTAAAATAAACATACTGTATAATCAAGATCACGACCATTACGTGGATGGAAGTTTAGTGTCTTTTGAAACATCTTATGGATAATGGATGTGGAAAATGACATAAAAAGAGAGAACATATAAGGTGTCGCACTTGAAAGACAATAAAATACTTGCTTTTAGATGATTTAAAAGACATGATACAAACGTGCAATACTATTAGTAATTCTGGATCAGATATAAATGAGAAAATATTTCTGATTCTGCTGCCAACACGGTTGTTTTAAAGAACGCAATCAGAAATCATCTAGTGACACATAATTCCATTGATGTTTCCACCATCAGAGTGCAGGGATGGAAAAAGTACTTTCTCCAACCAGAAGAACTGTTTCTTTTCTGCAATTAGTCTACGTGTGCATTTGTCCATGCACGCATGTGTATGCCTTTAAAAGCCCAGATCCAATCAGTCTCCTTAATTAGTAGCAGATGTGTTGCTTCCCAAATTAGAAAAGTGATGATTCAGTGAACGCACACAAGCACTCTGTTGTCTCCCTCAAATCCATGAGGAAGACAAAAAAGGCAAAAGAAATTACTTTATTCATCGAAAGTTGCCTGGAATAAACAGTACTATCAGATGCAGAATCCATGAATACACTTTCATCTATACATCTACATACATCTATATATACTGTATATATTTAATAATGCCTTTGGAAGTGTGTGAATGTAAAGTATGCTAGAAGATATGAATACAAGATAGGAGCAGTAATACAACCCACTGCATTTATAAAAGTACAGTCCAAAAGTATACTAATGGATAGGATCTTTCTCATACGCTTTGGCCATTTTGAAGGTAACTGAAAAACCAGCACTAAAATGACATTAAAAAAAATACAGTCATAATCAGCCATAACATTGTAACCTGTCTAATATTGTGTAGTCCGCCTTTGCCATCAAAATAGCCCTGACTTGTCGATGCATGGACTCTGCTGAACCTCTGAAGGTGCGCTGTGGTATCTGGTACCAAGATGTTAGCGGCAGTTGCTTTAAGTCTTGAAAGATGTGAGGGGGGACCTCCATGAATCAGGCTTGTTTCATTATGGTGCCCTGAAACGATTCCTGAACCATCTTTGCTTTGAGGCAGGGCACATTATCTTGCTGAAAGAGGCCGCTACAGGACCAGGAGGTCCACAGCGGCTCTCTGGCGGCCCTGGATCGGCTTGGCCAGAAGGCCAAACTCTTTACTGACTTTTTTTTGTTTCGGAATTTTCATGGACCCTTGCTTTTGCACCTTTTATTTTTCATTTATATTTCATTTAAAAATTCTGGCCTAATATCTATCTGTCTGTGCGTTCACATGGCATCAAAATTTAAGTACAGTGTAAACCCTATGCAGGCATTAGCGTAAATCTTTGTGGGTTTAGGGTTTAACCAGGACTGTCTATAAAGTGTAGTGTTGTAGTGCGGTTTCTTTTACATCATCAGTCTGATTTGAATAAACCCTTCAGAAACTTTTTGGTGCGGTGGAAACGCAAATCACACTGATGACCTGGAATTCTTTTACCCGGTTAAATAAGTTCCAGGAAATAAAAGTTCCTGGGAATGTTGGTGGGAAAGGGGCATGAATGGCAGGACCCAAGGTTTCCCTGCACAATACTGCCCAAAGTGTCACACTACCTCTGCCGACTTGCCAGTTCCCCATAGTGCATCCTGGTCCCAGGTAAGTGACCCATGTAAAGAAAATGTGTAAATGTGTGTAAAGAAAATCTTTCTATCAGAACCAGAATTAACTTTACTGGCAATTTGAGATACAGAGCTGGTCTGTGCAGGCTGTTTTTGCCTGCTTCTAAAAATCAACTTTGAAGACAAAATGTTCATTTTCTTCCTAATATATATAACACCCACTGACGGGTGCCTCGGTAACATTATCATCAGTGTTATTCACCTCACTTGTCAGTGGTCATAATGTAAAGGCTGATCAGTGTGGTGACGGCAGTCACCCGCTACCTTCTGAGTTGTTCATATGAGGCAGTGGGACTGGGGTAGAAACCATCATTATTGCCATTTTTAAACATTCTTAACAGATGTGATGACACACTTGGTCATTTTCCTAGCAAATGCAATTATACAACATTCTCGGCACTGTGTCATTGACTGTATATTCCCATCGCGGTAGATGGTTCCCCGAGTTACAGTTATTGTTAAACAGTTTTCAAGACTTGGAATGGTTATGGCATGGCTCCAAACTGCTCATTAAAGACTTTTATAGTTCCGTTCAGTGAAGCGTGTGGAGCTGAACACTGCGGCAACACCACCCTCCTCAGTGCTGTGGCGGAGAATGGCATGGGACAGCATAGCAAAAGGTTTGGCACAGCATTATATGGAAAATCAAATTGCAGCTCAGCATGGCATGGTACAGCACAGCTCAGCATGAAAGATCATAGTGCACTAAAGCACAGCAAGGCTGAGCAGAGGACAGACTCAAGATTAAAACAGCACAAAGTGCAATGATGCGGTAGCGATCACTACCCCACTGTGCTCCCATTTGGAAAGGCATGTTAAAGCCTGACATGCATAGCATGGCATTGAACTGCACATATGAGATCACCACCGTAAATGGCCAGTGATACACAGTGCATGTGTGTACACTGGACACAACAATGTTTTGTTGTGTGTTCAAGATTTTGCTTTGAATTAATGAGGCTCCACAGCATGCAGAAGCAATGATCTCTCTGAAAGATAAGTAGGCTAAAGTTGTAGATGAAAATTGCTTGTACATAGGCATTAAACTTAAATTTACACCGAAGTTAAAAAAAAAAAGCTGAATGACAACTTGTTCATTATGTACTACAAACCCAGTGCATAATTTGATAGTCTCAGGAAACTAAGGCAAGAGTCTATAAACACATTAATTATGAGTTAAGAGCTGCTTTATGCTCATTCTGGCTAATATAGAGCAAGTTTTTGTCATGTGTTCACCATCATAGTTTCACATGTTACCATGCCGTAAGTAACAGTGCCGCTTACTACTAAACACAGAGGGCTGGATAATTTGGATCATGAAAGAATTGCTCAAAAATCAAAAAGACAATGGAAGAAAGGTCAGTGGGGAACATCTGCATATGATGGATAGCTTTTCCAAATTTTATGACATTTCATCATAACCTGATGGTTTCTCACAGAGAACCTTCTAGCAAAGTATTTGTAGGAGGGTAGTTAGGAAGACTCTAATGGCCTTTATTTATTTGTTTGTTTTTTGAAAATTAGTTCCAATCAATTGCTGATATATCACCATTGACTGAATATTTAATTTACACTATACTGGGCTGTCAGTGTGCTTATAGTTAATCTGGAAATCATAAAATGTTCAATATTTTTTCAACCAATTACGGCAGCTATATGGCGAAGCTCGAGTCCAACCACCTCTTGTAATCTCAGCTGTGTGAGGATGGGTACCTGGCTGTATGACTTCAAAGCGTAGCAAAGATGGATAATCCAATGACGAAAGAGACATCCTCTGGTGTCCTGAACTGTAAGTTTAGCTTTAAAAGCTTTGAAATGGAAGTTTGGATGAAAGTTAGGTTGTGTGCAACATTCTGCAGTGATGAACTGTCATTCAACAAATGCATGACAAGTTTGACATACCATCTTCGGGGGAAAGAACATTTTTGTTGATGTTAGTAACGGTGCCAACACTGAGACAGGGTCGGGATGTGTTCAACAAAATACAACAGCAGAAAACAGCAGAAACGTGTCAGCAAAGCAACAACAGTTAAGCTTCAGCACCCAGATCACCTCAGGTTACCATCATACAACCCAGCTTCGAGGGGAATTATTATTATAAGAATTTTGGGGAATTCTATGACAATGGAAAGGCGAGGAAAGTCTGGCTGTTGGCACAAGTTTAATTTATTGCATTTACCGGAGATCACTGTGGCACTGTTGTGTTACTAGAGCCATAAACATCACGAAAGTAATTAAATGAAGCTTTAAATGTGTTTTAAACAATGCCACACAAGCAGGTTTTGAAGGTTCTTTCTCCTGCATGGGTTAGCTGTCAGGAAAGACTGGACGCAAAACGCGCGTGTGTGAGAAGCTGGTAAAGTAGAAGAGTAGGTGGACTTGAACTGCCAATGTAACACGGATGCGAGATACCCCTGCTGCCCCATGGAGCCATCATCCCTGCTGAGCTCTGCTGTGTTCCGTGCTGGGGCGTTCTGTTTCATGCCAAGCAGGCTAACTACACTGTTATGCTTCGCTGGCGCAGAGCGTCAACTGCATCTGCTACACTGCCCTTTGTGCTTGTATGTAAGAGTGGATGAATGAGTATGAGGGTAAAAAAAGCAAGCAGGAGAGAGTGAAAGAGAGCTGAGGTGAGATGGAAGGAGTAAAAGAAAAATGAGCTCGGAGAAATGAGGAAAAAAAGCCTGCAGAGGCGAAAATGAGAAATGTAAAAATGCAGATGGAAGTTAGACGACAGTTCACTGCTCAGACTATCACTTTAATCCGCTATATTTTTCAATAGATGATACTGCATGTTTTGTTTTTTTTTCGGAGAAGAGAGAGTTTTCCACATTTTCGGCTCACGTTTGTGTGTCATCTGACTTTTAACCATCTGTTGCTACCTAACATAAAAACATAAAATTTCCCAGCCTTTTTTTATTTTTATTTTTTTTATTTAGTACGTTCCTCTTTTTTGCCTCTTAATTTCCTCTCATGCAATATCTCTCCTGCCTCTCAAATGACCAGAGCTCCAGATGGGCTTTACTGAGCGGGGCATTGAACAGCTACCCATGAAATAACAGGGCTGTCTCATTCTTCAATTCACACGGAAATGCATGTGAGAGAAAAACAAAAAAGCAAAACTGAATCTCTGGCTTAAAGTTGCGATTACTTTGCTCTCCTGGAGTCCGAAAACTTATTCCTTTTGAGACAAATGGATTGAAGGACAGATGGCTATAAAAACTGAAAATAAAAGAAAAAACGATGTGTACATAAAAACATCAGAGTTTGACATCTTGTATTATTTATGTTCTTCCCTTAGCAGTAGTGCGGGCACTGCAAGACGAGGGTCTGTTGACTCCTGCCCCTGGCTCTGTTTTTTATGGCTTTCCAAACAGCTTTCTGAATGCTCCTGACAGGATTTTTATGGAGACCCGTGGAAGTTTATTCCTTACAGCATATGACAACAACAAAGAGAAGAAAAGAAAAAAAAAAAAAAAAACGTATAAATTGAAGCAGAGTAGGACAAAAGTTAAAAGCAGACTCACTTATAAGAAAACATACAGACACTGTGGATGTCCAAGGCCTTAAAAAAATTATTCTCCATAACATATCCTGAGAGAATTATAATGTGACTCTGAAGTTCACCTCTACTCTGGCAACAACAGCCAGGTGTTACAGTCTACAAGTGTATAGATCCACTGTATGTTTGTAATTTTTCTTCCCTTGTGTTGTTTCTAGTTCACATCCTCCTTTTGTTCTTTTTCCTGCCTTTTTTTGATTAGCCTAATGTGTTTCACCTGTGTCTTATTTCCTGGTGTGTTTGAACCCTACCCCGTTGTGTCTTCCTTGCCAGATCGTCTTTGTTGCCCCAGTGCACGAGCTCTCTCGCGTTGTTTCTCTGTCGCCTTCTGTGTCCGACCTTATTGTTCCGTAGACCTTGGATTTTTGCCTGCTCTCTGCCTATTTTGTATGCCTCAGTACGCCGCCATTTTGTGCTTCGACCTACTGCCTCCACTGGGATTAAAGAATTTGTTTTACAGGACTTGGTACCTTTGCCTTCATTCCCTTCGCACCTGGGTCCATACCAACCAGGCCTTCTCATGAAGAGCCTGATTGGTAGAGGCCTGAGGGGGCATTGATCAAATTTACCTAGTTTAATGTGTTAAACTATGTGATAGTCGGAGGAAGACCATTCATACTTAGGGACTATAAAGAGATTTATTTCTTTGTGTGCCTGGTTTATGGGTATATACACACACACACACACACACACACACACACACACACTGTCTCTCTCTCTCTCGCTCTTGTAGTTAGTTACTTACTTGTAGTTACTCTCGTCCCTCTGTCCTTTAGTCGTGCTCCA
>CAAKHG010029014.1:0-12351 GCA_901007715.1 Dactylopterus volitans
ACACCAGTCAGCCACAACATTATGACCACTGCATGTCTACCATAGAATATAATGCAACAGCCCTGCAATAAATTCTGCCTTCAGGAGTTTTGTGGTGAATTTTTATTGAATCTGTTTGAGAGAGGTGTTGACATATTCTAATGATTGCTATTGGGGACTGTAATTTGTGATGCTGTTGACATGCACTGGGTTACACTGAGAGGTGTAACCCTAATTTTTTTGTTGATGTCCATATGAGTGGGATGACCAAAACATTAGAGACACGGGGCTGCAGGGCTGTTGCATTATATTTTGCCGTTGACATGCGGCCGATGGGTGTAGATATTGATGCAGGTTACTAAAAATCATTTGAAGCCGTTGATAATTTATCAAGGAATCAAAACATTGTTTTTCAATTACATGAAAAGACCAAAGCAACCGTGAAATCTTTGCTGTTGGGAGCGGGGGTCTTACAGTGAAGATGAGGGACGGCACCGGCGTGAAGAGGTCTGTGTGGACGAGTCCCAGAGCCGCAGGAAGTTGACCCTCTCGCGCACCAGCATAGAACAACCTGGAAGACATAAGGCCCTTACTTTATTTATTATCTTTTGCAGTGAGCCAAGTGGCCTGTGTATTGTAACGGCCTCCATAACAGCAACAATCCCACATACCGTCCATCATATGTAATGCTGCAATGCTTTGTTAAAAAAAAAAACAGCATCTGTTTAGGGGCGCTCGGAACTTTCAAATTCAACACTGGTGATTGGTTGTTCCCAAACGAGGGCCGGCTCTTTAAAGTGAACGACGGGAGCCGGCTCCTGACTGGGAGCCGATTGCTTGTTGTTTTTTTTTCTGTGAAAGCCGCATGTGATTGGTCAAGGGAGGGGCACTCGCACAGTGAGACAGAGCTGTGCTAACACTGAAAGGAGAAACAGGATCAATACCTCAAAGCTGAGGCACTTGGTTATTTTCTCTGGATATGAGCAAAATAAATTCCGCGTCTGAGACCTGGTGTTCTGTCCAGACACTTCTTGGATAAAAGAACCAAACATCCCTGCAGCATAAATAATAAACATTTAATATTATGTACATTAGTCATTCATTTTAGCACATAATTTGGTAATGAATTAATATAAGTGACAAAAAAATCTGAGGAGCCACTTCGGAGCCGAGCCAAAAGAACCGGCTCACTGAAAAGAGCCGGAATTCCCATCACAACTCAACACTTCTTAACGTATTTCCTGCCAAAACCCACTGTGTAAACTGGAAACACACGGTATTACACGATGTCAACGCTATCTCGGTTTCGTCCGCTGCATACAAACACGTACCGCGCCGAGGTGAACAGGGATCCGTTGACGGCTCCGAAGCAGGACATTCCCACGAAGACCGGAATCAACCAAGACATGACGCCGAGATGATACTCCCCAAAATTCTGCCAAACAGCAACACAGCTGATCAGCGACACGACATGACGGCGAGCGGCGCGCTGGGCGTCGTAACGCGGGAACTGGCGTCGCTCACCACGGCGACAGCCTCCGACTCCACCATGACCTCGGGGGAGATGGTCGTGAAGTAGGCCAGGTTGGTCAGAACGTACACCACCGTCACTATCGGCATGGATATCATGATGGACAAGGGCAGGTTCCTGCGGCGGGAAAAGGTTAAAGGTCATTTGGGGCAAGAGAGCCCAACACATTTTTCTGAAGACGCTGACATTCGGGCAATCTAGCTCGCAAAATCAGTGCACAATTTCAAATTGGACTCGGTTGTGTACGTTGGTCAGTGATTCTTTAATATAATACACGCATAAATCCGTTAAGCATTTTCAATTCAGTGCAATAATACTGACACCTAAAACGATCTGCTTATTAGGTGTTGCAAATATCAGTGTGGTATTTGAATCCCGTGCCGTATCTCTCATGCAACTGATGATAGACAAGCTCATTCGTGGATGTGGGTGGTCATGCTGCTGGCATGTATTTGTATATCTGTGCATCATATATAGCTGTGCCATCCTCAGTACAACCTTCATCACATTTAAGTCACCTCTCTGGATTGATCATCTCCTCGGTTACATAGTTGAGGTAATTCCTGCGAAAGAAAAGGAGAGAAAGGGACTGAAGGAATGACACTCTGCAGCTTTCAAGAATAAAAAAAAAAAAAAAAGGTGTCTGCTTTGGCCAGTGATGACGTCACAGATGACTCACCAGCCTCCGAAAGCAAAGAGGCCGCTGTACAGAGCCAGGACAATATTGTCAACTCCCAGTTTACTGCCCTCAAAAGCCTTTTCTGGTGTCAGGTATGGCACGTCACCTAGACGCACGCACGCACACACACACACACACACACACACACACACACGCCCACAAACACACACACGCACACACACAAAGAAAATAAAGGAATCTGATACAGCTGGCACGGATCATATTCAGTAGCGTCTGATTACAAGGCTGCTGTCACTTTGCTTTCCGTGTTCTTGCCCGTGTGCTGACATGTTTGACATTTTCAAGTGGCATGAAACCAGTTGGAACTCGTTCCGAGCTTCCTGTTTTTTTGTTTTTTGTTTTGGTCTCCTTTGAGCACTGGAAATATAATCCTGCTCGGGTGACATTTATTTATCGTATCGTCCATCAGCAGCCACCAGACGCATCGCTTAATCAGCGCGGGCGACTGCTTGGGGGGGCTGTTCAAAGGCTCGTGTGGTCCTCGGCGAGGCCCACCGTCCTGTACCTGTCGCTTTCAGATGGTAATTACACACTGCATTATTTCCACACTCTTGTCCCTCTCTTCTAGAGGGAAAAGCCACAGCGTGACAACGGCCGGCAAGCCTCGCTGCCTAGTTTCCATGGCAACGCAGCGTGGAGCACAATGGTTGTGGGCGTGGCCTTGCAGAGGGGAGGGAGCAGCAGATGTAGCATGAGGCCGCGGCGACGGTCACGCCGCGGCCTCCCGCGCTGCTTAGTTTTGAATTCCATGCTGATTCGGCTGCTTTGCAGGGAAACCCCCCTCCCCCCGCCCGGATAACGGCGCTGCCATCATCACGCGCGCAGTTATTGACTCTTTCGCGATGGTACGGAGGCTAGTAGTTCATAATCTCACCGCGCTTTTCTCACATTCTGCTAGACACATACTGGAAATAAAAAAAAATAAAATACAAAAAAACAGGTCACGTATAATGATGCCAAGCGGTGCTCAATGACAAAGTGCAAGTACAGTGCATGTATAATGCGCACATGGATTCACACTTGCTCCGGCCCAATCAAATGACCGCGGACAGACAAAGCATGCGTTCATGCTCAGCAATTGTGTAAGCAAAATGAAAGGAGGGCAGTCTGCTCGGATGGGCTCATTAGTGTTAGTCAACAACACAGTATGTTGATCATTGGAGACAAAAGCAATGAGCCTTAATTTATTTTCAACCTCTAGTAGATGCTGTCAGCAGAATGAAATGGTTGTACTATTTTTTTTTTCTTGTATCATTTTACAATACAATTTTTGTATTGTATTTACAAGAATTTATAATGGAGGGTAGAAAAAAAGGTGGCCGCTGGAATGGTTTTTTTTTTTTTTTTAAAGTTTCAAAGTGATACAAAGGCAGGGTTTTCATTATCTTAAGTAAATTTTGTATTGTTTTGAGCTCTATATTTCATGGATGCCTTCAGCATTCTCACCCCTCCTAACTCCTGGAATGTTCTTATCACCACACACACCTTGTCATCACACACATCAGACCAGTTTTTCCCACGCTGGAAATTTTGATGCACGTGAGCCTGAGCGCTAACTTTGTGGCCTGTGGAGTAAATATTAAGTTGAAAAACTCAGCACTGTTTTACGAAGACAACAAAAAATGTGCCGGAGAACATGCTCTACAGAGTTGGGAGGGGGCCAATCGGGAGTTTTCATGTGAATCCAGGGGTCTGTCGATTAGCCTGCGCGTACAGGGGGGCTCACCTCTGAAAATCTGGAT
The DNA here is from genome assembly GCA_901007715.1 of Dactylopterus volitans. Classification (NCBI taxonomy): domain Eukaryota; kingdom Metazoa; phylum Chordata; class Actinopteri; order Syngnathiformes; family Dactylopteridae; genus Dactylopterus; species Dactylopterus volitans. Next base: position 3,953 of record CAAKHG010029014.1, read on the forward strand.
GAAGCCAAAGAGGATGATGATGATCAGCGCGAGCAACTTGGAGGCGGTGAACAAGTCTTGGACCTTGGTGGCCGCTCTCACGCTGATGCAGTTTACAAACGTCAGGGAGGCTGCAGGAGATGGTGGGATGCAAACCAGTCAGGAATAAGGAAGACAGTGAAATATTTTATTTAGATAACACCCCAGCTGGCGCCCCCCCCCCTCTACTCACTGAGACACAGGCAGGCAATGAGCTTGGCCGCGCTGTCAGGCACAGTGCAGTGTGGGTAGAGAGGTTTCAGAAGGTAGGTCGCAAACACCAGCGACACCACGTACTGCGACGACGGCCGTATGATCAGCATCTCCACCCACAGCTTCAGGAAGGCTGCCAGTTCGCCGTACACCTCCAGGATGTACGTGTAGTCCCCGCCCGACTTGGTGATGGTGGTGCCCAGCTCGGCGTAGCACAGCGCGCCCATGGTGGAGATCACGCCGCAGGCCGCCCAGACGATCAAGGAGAGCCCGGAGGAGCCCGCTTCCTTGACCACACCTGTTGGAGTGACGAAAATGCCCGAGCCGATGATGGTGCCGATGATCATCCCCACGCCGTTGAAGAGGGTGATGCTGCGCTTGAGCTCGATCTTCTCCCCTTTGGCGGGCGAGCTGGCCGCGGGGCTTTGGTCTGTGGGGGCAGCCACCATGGGGTCGGATGGAGAGGGGGCCAGCTCGACAATCAGACCGTCCTCGTCTGCTTTGGCTGACGAAGAGCGAGAGGACAGCAGATCAGGAGATGGATGAGGCACGACACAGTTGTGCAGCGATGCCACGGATCATAAGAAAAGCACTGGGGACTGACAGTGTATATATATATATATATATATATGTGTGTATATATATTTACTTGTCCCCGTTATATATGTGTTTCATAGTACTATCGCGACAAAGGAGTAAAAAGAGGACAAATTACGGCAGCGGTGTGCAGTGTGGGCCAGCGATTTGGGCAAATTTGTGGCAAGTTAAACCGGTTAACCGGGGTAAACTGTGTAGTTTTGAGAACCCGTTTCTCAAGATTCCTTCATGCAGTTGTAGGTGTGAGTGTGTGTACGCGCGCGTGTGTGTGTGTGTGCGCTACCATGGCAGTGCAAATATTGCATCACCTCAGAATTTAGACATCTTGTAAAACATAAACAAGATTCACAAGGCTGATGTTTTTTGCATGTAAACATATCCTCACCTGTCCCCATACACACACACTTACACACACACACAAACACACGCGCGCTCTGATCACCACAATGCAGCTCATGCGGAATGTATTTTTGCATTAGGCAATGTTGCATCAGAGCACATGGCGGAAAAATGCAGCCCTGCACCATGTGTTGCCCATGGCAGTGTGAGCGTGCTCCATACATACCCCCCATCGTCTCCTGGCTCGCCGCCTTGGTTACGCTCTCCCGACTCTTGCGAGATTTCAACTCGGGCTCAGCCATCTTTTCCTCTTAATCTGGGTCCCCTTGTTTCTTCTTTTTCCTCCTGCCTCCCCGCTTCCTTCCCTCCTTTATGTTCCCGCCTGCCCGGATTTCCTCTCTCTCTCTCACGCCGTCTCACACACACACACACATGCGCACGCCATCCACTCCCTCTGACCCTCCCCGATTCGTCCTCGCTCACATACATGCACACACTGCCTTCGTCACTGAGACTAGAATTCATCTGACCCTGATCCTCTGCCTCCCTCCCTCCCCCGGTTTCTCTCCAGGATGCAGCAGGGAGGGGCTGGGCTTCTTTTTTTTTTTTTTTTTGGTGTGTGTGTGATGCTGCATGAGCCCACACCCTCTCCAAATGAATGATGGGATATCTCGGTGAGGGAAGTAGGTTACCGGCATAGACCATTTGGAAGGGGCCACCATGTGACACTATAATCTCCCGTGTACCGGCTAATCCGGCGTTGTACAGCATGCGTGTTTGTGTTTTCCTGCGTAGCAGGAAGGATGCTGCGGGGCTGCGGCTCCCTCTCATGGCCTCAGCATGCAAAGGCGTCTTTGTTGGCCGGTCTGTAATGCAGAGAGGCCACGCCAAATGGAAATCGACACCCACTGGCCGACGCAGTGCAAACAGGGTGCAGCGTGAGAGGGATGAGGTGACGAATGCTTGCCCGTGCTTTTTCCATCTTAATCCCACCATTGTGCCTGATTAAATCATGACATGCAGGGGTTAATTGAACAGTCTTATTAGCCCTCCAGTCTGGAGCAAATAGGACACCTTTGTCCATGCAGACGTCGTTATGATATATTAAAAACAATTATTCAGAGTATAGAGGGGAGGGGTGTTGCGAATATTTTGAATATAACGGTCAAATGAGGGAGAACAGAGAGAATGGCTTCCGAGTCCTTCGTGTCAAAAACAGATATATACATGGAAACAAACAGCGTACTGCGCTGTGGTCTGGTTTTTTCTTTTTTTTTCTTCCCCTGGCGTCGTGCAGCACGTCGCACTTTCTACCACTAGATAGAGACCTAAGCACGTCTGTAGGCTGCGGGTTTGAGCGCCGACGCCCATTTAAAAAAAATGCCCCCTCATCCACAGCTGATGTGAGTTCGCGCTGCTGCTAGCTAAGATGGAGGAGTCGGGTGGCGAGGCGGCCGCGTGGGTGGTGTTGCTTGGCCGTGTGAAACGAGTCTATGGTGTAAAAAAAAATACAATAAAAAAAAGGTGCATTCCGAGAATGAGCCCCGTTCTGGTAATGCGTACTTGCATGACTAGTAACGCGGACAAAGTCGACTTGCCATCGCCGAGCTCTGTTCGAGAACGAACGTCTTAGCTCCGTTGCGGTGGAGGGCAAGTCGACGCTGGATCGAGCCAGTGCACTTTCTGCTTGGGTGTCCGGGGACTTTCCCCTGAGCGGAGGGAGGAGAAACCATGTTCTCTGCAGGTAGCTCAGATAGCAAGTTTTCCGAATGCCCGGATGAAGGAGGGCGCCGGCACCGTTTATATGGGGAGCGAGTCCGCACGACGTCTCCGTCATGGTGTCGCGAAATTTTCGTGACCTTCCCCCAAATTTCATGTGACAGTGATAGACGTGTGGGGCGGTTTGTTAGAAACCTCACGACGATCGTCCGCGTTGCTTGTAGCTTCTGTTTAAAGTGGAAAATTGAAAGCCCGGAGGAACTATGGGTAATTTAAAGGCGCAGTAACCGGCTCGTTTGAAGGCGATATATATTGTTCACACATTAATATCCCCACCTCACCCACGTCTCTGTACAAACGAGCCTTGCAAAGATATTTAGATACTTATCACCGAGTTATTAGGTTTAAAAATGATTTATATGCTTATTTTGGTTCTAGAACTAAAAAAGAATCGCCTTGCAGTTCATAAGAAAACAGCATATTTTTAATCTTTATGACAATATTTTTTGTTACGAAATAATATTTTTTTATTTATATAATATACAACAATAACAAAAACTATTCAGCGAAGAAACGTTACAAAAAATTAGGACCGTGATACGATCATCTGGATTGGCTGCAAGAGACCAATGAATATGCTCGTTTCCCAGCATGCCATTGGGGCATCCACTCTGCTGTTTTATGAGTGGTAATTTCACTTGAAAATATGGAATAAAGGGAGATAGTGTCGATATTCAGTAGCGTTCTGTTAACTCATATCCGCGTTGACATTTTATGCAATTAATATGACATATAGTTACCACCGTGACAAAGTCTTCTTGTGCATTACTGGTTTGTTAAATACGCCCCGCCTGCCGCTCTTCCTCTCGTGGGCGGAAGCTCATTGTAGAGGTCACGTGCAGAGTGCTCGTCACTCCACCAATCACCTCGGGGAAGGTCTGAGACAAGAGCCAATTGCTACCCTCGCAGGGTATCACCTGATGCGGGTGAGCGAGCAAACAGAAAAGATGGGCCGGTACGGTGACGTCGTTACAGGAGAAGCCTCGCTGGCGGATGTGACGCACACCGGCTTGGAATTACTCGCGGCTGGCGAATGAGTGCGATGGATGAGGTGGAGCACGACTCCAGAACCCAATTCAGACTACTCTCCCCCCACTTTTTACCCTGCTGTAAAGTTTTTAGTCATATATTATATATTTGAATTCAAGTACCAATAGTGGAGGAGGAGATATTCAAATTATATTCTTAACTGACTACATATATATAGATAAAATACTGGTGAAAAACCAAAGTTGGTATTCTCAATTCTTAAAAGTTGTATTTCATTGCTTAACATTTTTTTTATTACCTATGTATTGTAAGCAGCATTCATATGTTTTTTTTTAATGTAAAGTTAAATTTACTTCATAAACTGGGAAATGGCCCTGCGATGAGCTGGCGTCTCGTCCAGGGTGTACCCCGCCGCTCGCCCATTCGACAGCTGGGATCGGCTCCAGCACGACCGCGACCCGGAATAGCCGGAATAAGCGGAAGACAGTGAATGAATGAATGAAACTGGGAAATTAGTAGACAAAATTAGAGTTGGCCAGCTTTTTTTTTTTTTTTAATTGTAGCTTACCACAAAATTGTACTTGAGAACAGTTCAGTAAATGTGTTTTAATTTTCTTCACTGCCACTAGGTAGTAAATCTAGAGAAGGGCCTGCATAGTGAACTCTGCTGGAGAATCTATTCAGTGGCGGTGGCCCGTGTGTCTTTGTTTCCCTTGTTTAACTGCATTGCAGATGAATTTTTAAAGGGATAGTTCAGCCCAAAAATGAAAATTCACCCGTTATCGTCTCACCGCTATGCTGATGGAGGGTGACACGTTCGAGTCAAATATTCAGAGCATCATCGGGTTTTTTTTTTGTTGTTGTTTTTTTTAAAAAAGTAAACAGCGTTGCGGCCAAATTCAACTCAATTTAAACAAACAGCAACCACGTTATCAAGTGTGAGAAAACAACTGACAAAAAAAAAAAACACAAAACGCCTCAAAGCCGCTCCTGTGGTGCCATTCAAGTGTCCGTAAACTCCGATATTAAAATCCAACTCAAAACCGTGTCATTTACATCGTGTTTTTAACCTAAATGTCGCTCCTCACCAAGGGGTGTTCTCATATCGGCCTAACAGCATGGCCTTATTGCTAAAATATTACTCCTCCATTCTCTCATGGTATCAACTTCAACAATATTGACCACGACCACTATGTTTTTATTTTGCTTTGTATGGTGGACTTTTGATACCTTGATGTACAGTTGTAGGATATTTGTACCTCGTGTTACACTGATATTTACACCTTCTACTTCCTTTAACTTGATATACTTGTTTTTTGTTTGTTTTTTTTCACCCCACTGCACTGATCAGGCGGGTGAGTTAGAGAAGTTCATTTTATTGATAGCAATATAATTTGCCTGCTTCAACCAGGCACGACATTTAAAAAAAAAAAAAAAAAAAAAGGCTGCCCAAAATGTATTGATTATGGCAAATTACTTCATGAGAGGACTCGGCTGACGGGAAAGTTGCAGCCAACATGTTGTCAGCATGAATCGGCGGTGGTGATGGATTCCGATGCCCCGTCAGGCTGCTTAGGGACTGCTTGGAGACAACAATGTGTTAATAAGCAACAAAAGTGAAAAATCGGTGGTCGAAAAATGCCCCGTAGCCACACTTTTTAAAAAGTTGCTGTCTATGTAAAGTACATCCTGCCCCACCGTCCGTCATTGTTAGTATCTCCTCCACTTGTTCAAAAATGGCCTAATAGCACTATAGCAGCTTTTTTTCTTTTAGAGTTTCGACAGAGGAATTCAAATGATTTACACAAAATTAAGTTTCTCAAAAAAAAAGGAGTCATGCAATAAATAATTGAATGCACCCCAATATTCAAATTGTGAATAATGAATAAGTGAATAATCTCATTGTGGAGCGTTGCTATGAGAGGGTTAAATTATTGAGTAAAGAGTGTTCCAGTGTTGCAGCCCCTGCTGATGGAGCTGAGCCTCAATATTTAATTCACTGTTGGGATTTTACTGCAAACAGCAGCAGAGTCTCATAATTATCGCTATATGACAACATTGCCACCTTATACCCTTCATTTAGATCGACTGAAAACTGAATTGCGGTGCGCACAATGTAAAGTGCGTATAAAGTACGTTACCTGCGTTATTTTACCCTTTTTATATATTTTTTTTCAACAAATGTTAGATATTTTAGGGGCTCACTTTAGGAACCAGGCCTGGGGTTATGTGAGATCGTTCTGTAAATGATCTGCTAAGCATAGAATAAGAGCAAAAGTAGCAAAAGTAAAGGGACAGTGAGCTGCGTGCACAAAATCCTGATCCATAGCAGCTCAGGAGGATTCATCCACCATTAACATTACTATTTACATGTGTGCCGGTGACTCCTACTGGGACGCACCAACATGGGGCAGCGGCTTTGACACGCAATAAATGTCGACGCATAAAGCACCCTTACTAGTGGCTTCCGTAATATAGATAGAAAACATTTACCCTGCATAATAAATAATGTGCCTTCTTCACATTTACTGAGTTTATTTTCCTATGATTTCAAAGCATCATCAGATTGTCTGCTCTTATTTGATGATTTTTTTGTTGTTGTTTTTTTTCTAAATCATTCCTTTAATTTATGATTCGTTTCACCATTTGTCACTGTTTTTCGTGTCTCTTCCCCACAGGTTTCTTTTCATTCACATTCATCACATACCTCATTTCACATATCTCTTATCTTTTATATGTATTTTCCACCGTCTCCACCTGTTATCCCTCCCTTTCCGTCCCACAGTGTCCTAGTGCACTGTCCCTTTACTGCTGTCACCCGTTCATGGACGAGGAGAGGCGGCGATATCTTCATGATGAATGTTACATCAGGACGGCGTCGGCTCTCAGAGGCCTGAAGCGAATTCAGCGCGGCAGAGCAGTTGAGTCCTGAAATGGTTTGCTCGGCTGCAATAAATCATTCAGCTTCAGCAGCGTTATGGACGCGGGGACCGGAGCTGTACGGCCCCAGCGTGCACCGTTACACCGTTACAGCTAGTTTTTATGCACCCGTCTGTTCAGTCACATTGCAACAGTTAATTCTAGATATTGCAGACACTAGATTGTACACCGATGACGCATAACACGATGAGTCCTGCATGTTTACCAGAGGAGAAACAGCCCTGCAATAAATTCTCTCTTCAGCGGGGAGTTTCGAGTTGAATTTTCGTTGAATATGTCTGGGAGAGGTGTTGACATATTTTAATGAATGCTATGGCATAGGCTATATAGATAGGTGTGCTTAACATTTTGGTCATCCCACTCATATGCATTAAGGTGACAAAATATTAGGGACACCTCTCAGTCTAACCCAGTACAGTTCCAACAGCATCGCAAATTACAGTCCCAATAACAATCATTAAGATATGTCAACGCCTCTCTCAAACAGATTCAATAAAAATTCAACATCAAAATCCTCCTGAAGGGACAATTTATTGCAGGGCTGCTGCATTATATTCTTTGGTGAACACGCAGCGGGTTTTGATGTTGTGGCTCATCCGCGTATATTTAATGTACGCTTTACCGTCCCCTATGTATTCATCCTGCCATGTAGGCTCCCATCTCTTCACTTTTTTTTTTTATTCCCTCCTCCTCTCTCCCACTTGTCTTGTGTTTCAAGCTGCCAATTTACTCTCTCCACTCTTCAAAGAGCATCCACCTCCTGCCTCCTCCCTCCATCCCCCACAGACATTCATCTGTGCCTTTTCATCATGCCATTTCCATCAAAACCACCTGCATTACCCACTGATAGCCCGACTCGGCTTTTACAACATAATGATGTCGCAAATTGGGTTTACTTTGCGCCCCACTTGTGGTTTGATTCCGCAGTTTCTCTCTCTCCCGGCTCCTATTTGTTCGTACTGTATTTCCCCTCCATTTTCACGTAATTTTTCGGTCTCTGGTTTGCGCTTTTCGCCGAGATGCACTTTTGATCCACATCCTCTTGCCTATGCGGCTGATGCATGGGTCGCGCGTGCCCTCTTGTGCGGCGAAAAAGTCGAACCCGTTGATGAATTTCGTCATGTTCTCTTCAGATTTTGCGCCATTAAAAAAGCTGAAACCTCTCAAAAGAAGCTCCCGGTTGCTCTGCTGCGCACTCCTCCGCTCGTGTTTATGTCATCTGCCCCCGGAGCGGCAGCCAATGTGTGGCCAATGAAAGCAGGCGGCAGCGCCTATCTGTTAACACAGATTAAACGCCTCCTAATTCCAGAAATATATTATGCGCCTCAGGCCCGAGAGCAGTCCTGCCTTGATCAACTAAACTGGCCTGGAAAACACAAGAAGTCGTGTAATTGTAACCCTTCACTGCATTCAGACACTGCGGTCTGGCCACACGTGCATGTGTGTGTGTGTGTGTGTGTGTGTGTGTGTGTGTGTGTGTGTGTGTGTGTGTGTGTGTGTGTGTGTGTGTGTGTGTGAGAGTG
>CAAKHG010029014.1:15178-28628 GCA_901007715.1 Dactylopterus volitans
GGGAAAAGGGGATAAAAAAAAACCAAAAAGAGGGGGGGGGGGGGTGATAATATGCTCTCCTCTTCCTCCTGTTGTTATTGTGCTGAATAGAGGCGACTTTGCTCTGTCAGTTGTTGTTCATGATCCACCAAGACGCTGTAAAATCAGGAAATAATTAGGAATCAATGGATGTTATACGCGGCTTTGCCACTTTTTCTATGGCTGCCCCATAGACTTCATGTCATTATCTGGACGACGCTGTCCGTAACAAAGCCAAATAATCCCTCTGGTGACGCAATCTGGAGCCAGAGTCTGCAGTGGTGATCAGGGAGTGAAGGCGCTCTATCAATGTACCAACCTACTTAACCACAAGCTGTCGGTTTTCTCCAGCCCGCTTCATTTCACTATTTGCAGCAGACACCAATGGTGGCAGAAAGTTTGTGTCACATCTGTCATCCTGAGAACAATTCCCATTCACAAGTCTGGAAAGGTCAATCGTGATGGCACGACTCCTTTTTATAACATAACGTGTAAGAGAAAATGAACAATTTAACGATAGAAACTATTCCATATGTTATATACACTAATCGAGCTTCACATTATGACCACTGCACGTTAACCATAGAATATAACGCAACAGCCCGGCAATAAATTCTCCCTTTATGGGGAGATTTAAGTGGAATTTTGACTGGTTCTGTTTGAGAGAGGGAGTGACATATTTTAATAACTGCTATTGGGGCTGTAATTTGTGATGCTGTTGAGCTGTGCTGGGTTGTACTGAGAGGCGTCCCTGATATTTAGGTCATCCCACTCGTATGCATTTGGGTGACAACATATCAGGGACACCTCCACGTATATACCAGTATAGTTCAACAGCGTCACAAATTAGTCCCAATAACAACCATTGAAATGCCTTAGCGCCTGTCCCAAACAGATTAAATCGAAATTCAAAATAAAACCGCTCCAGCTTCAGTGGTAAGCATGCAGTGGTCGCTACTCCATACTCGGTCAGTGCATGCGGAGGGATCAGATTTATGATGGATACCGCAGCCAGTCACCAGGGGGCGATCAGTGTGACTGGGCCTCACTCTTGAGGAGCTGTCACACTGTCGAGTTTATCGTGCACTGACACTGAGGTGCTCTATGTCTCATCAGCGCCGCTGGTAAATGTGGCGAACTGAAGCATCGAAGCATCTGCTTTGCATCCTGGCACCTGTCGGCTCTGCCTTCACTGCTCCACGACAAAACGGGAGCAGGAGAGCTCAGCTTCCTTTGTCACGCACTCATGCGCAGTAACTATAATTAATAAATAATAAAGCAATAACTTCAATTACCATCAACATTAGTGAATTTACCCTCTTAAAAAAAAACGGTGGTCTCCTCGGAATATTTTCATTGCCTATTCAAAAGAATTTCTATATACTTAAAAGTCGTTAAATCCAAATCCAGGGATTTAATGGATCCCTTTTATCTTTTTGGATAGTTTTTATGGACTTTTGGTGGGCTAAAAGTTGCGAGCATTATTTGAACGCCTGTTATTTACCTGGTAGCAGCATGGTGGAGACCATCTCTGGCTCCTCCAGTGAGTCGATAATGCAGCGCTGGAAGGTCTTACTGACGGATGACTGCAGGTAGCTGAGAGGAGAGAAGCGCGGAAAAGAGGAGCTTTGACATTTGCATCTCGAAAAAGGGCAGGCGCGCTTCAAAGGGGGAACGCGTCAGTTGGGAAATTATATATTTTTTAATAAGAACGTGTTTTTGCGCCGAGGCTCCTCTGATCCCACCTCATCCAGGAGAGACGATCTTGCCAAAATTCGTACATGATGAAGCATGATCTGTCTGGCAGGTTCTGGACGGAGATGCTAAAAACGGAACAAGGCACAGAAAGATATAGGGGGAGGGGGGGATGGGCAGATGGGGTTATCTCATGCATCTGAGAGGACTGAAGCTATGTGGAGTGGGAGTATGAAATCACAGCGAGATCCCGAGGCAAACAGAGATTAAGCGACGTACTGCAGGGTGTTTAGCTGGCTGCTGGTGGCATCCGTGTAGATCTTCAGAGCTTGCTGAAACTGCTCCACATCGCTCTCCTTCACAGACATTTGCCTTTGGACCAGGAGAATGTTCTGGAAAAGGGAACGTGGATCGCGTTACGTATGGAGATCATAAACACGGGCCTATGTGGCCATATAGAGGGTTGCACTCACCGATTTGTATGTCCCTGCCAATGTGTCTTCTTTCAGAGGTTCAAGGTGCGGACTCGGCTGCGGGGGAGGGGAGAGGGGGTGTAAGGAGGTGGGGGTATAAATATTTCAGCCAGGCACAAGCAGGACATGAATTAGCACCAGAATTTGCACCAGTGAATCCGGCAAAAGTACGACCTCTGTCACAAAGCGCTTGCTTTCACAAGGAAGACGTCGCCTCCGCAAGCCCCGAGAAACTAATTGCTAGTCTGCACGGCAAAGATAAGGAAACATAATTATTAGTGCGTTAGCAGGCTAGCTCATTATCCTTGCAGCGCTGATACGTGGCCCTGGAAAATGCCTTGTCTACACATTTTTCAAAATCCTAATAGAAGCGTCGAGAGAAGGAAAAAAAAGGATCCGGAGGCTATATGAGCAGGGTTGCAAATCTGCATATGAAGTGTCAAACCGCCGCACAGGCGCGGCCTCGTCATCGGCGCCGGTGAAGCGCGGCGTGTAATCACGGGCTGATTCCTCGCGCGTGACGTTCGGAGGGCGCAGCTGAGTGCGGCTCTCAGCTCGCGTCGGTCCACCCATCCTCACGCAGCCGCTACCGATCATCCTGTCTCTCAACATCTCGTACAAGCCCGGGAGCAGGTGTGTTTTTTTTGGGGGTTTTTTGGACATTTATCACCGTGAGGGCCGAGAGTCGAACCTGAGACTCACCTATCGCGAGCATCCCGCACGCCAGCGACAAAGTCTGGCAGTGGCAAAGCAGTTTGCTCTCCTCCGACAAGGAGGTTTATATATATATATATATATTTCCGCCTGTGTTTGTAGGTTGGTTTTTTTTGTTTGCTTTCAAGCAGGATTATGCGAAAACTACCGGGCCAACATCCTCCGAATTTGGTGGAGGGGGGGGGCAGATGTATTTAATAAAGCGTGAAACTGGATTTTTTTTTTTCTTAGCCTTGGCCTCGGCTGCATTACGCAGAAAGCCTTTCTTGGTTGAAACGTGTCACTTAAACTGTTCTAAGCGTTATTAGGGTTAAAAGCATTTGGAAAAGTATTAAGAAAATCGTTATTTGCTCTGCTTTGGGCCTTTGGCACCGTAATTTCCGGTTTGATGTTTGACACGTAAAAAAACAAGCTAATAAAATTTATAGTACAAGTTTAGTAACCGTTCAAAACACGGCTGTCTGAAGAGGGCTGACTGCTTGTCTGTTAGCGAGGACGACCTGTGATTTGGGCCCACCACCCGCAGGGGGAGCATGAAGGGTCCGGTGCAATGTGGATTGGGCGGCAGACCAAGGCGGGGGCCTTGGCGGTCTGATCCCCAGTTATGGAAACTGGCTCTCGGAAAAAAAAATTCATTCATTCATTCACATTCATATCAAACGCATCGCGTTTCCAAATTTGCACCAAATTCAACACTGAACTGATTCATGTCCCCAGTCACACACTTGCCAAATTTGGCATGGGTCTCGCCAGATGTATGAGACACAGACAGACGGACGGACGGACGGACGGACGGACGGACGGACGGACGGACAGACAGACAGACAGACAGACAGACAGGAAGACAGCTTCTTTGCTTTCATAGATAGATAGATGGATAGATGCTCAGTTACCCGCAGCCTCATACTGCCAATAACAGTGAAATTTCATGCATACCTCACACTCCAGCTTGTCTATCAGCTGCTCCAGTTGGTTGATCTGGGAGCCCCAGTGGTTGTCTGGCTCCACGCTGACCCCTGACGACCCCACACAAACACACGTGCGCACACACAACATCAGCACAACGCAACAAAAGGTTGTCTAGACGTTTCGATTTTTCCTAGGTGATGCATTTTTCTTCTCTTTTGGTTACATTGCGACATGTATCCATACCAATACTAATTTAGTTTTATCTTCCGCGTCCAGATCGCAGCGTTTGTGACATCATACCTGTGGTCAGCATGCCAGAGTAGGGGTCTGTGGGCGAGAGACACATGTTCTTCTGGATGCGTCGGCCAGGACGTTTGGCCGCCCTCTGGATTGGCAGGTCCTCGGGCTTCTTCACTGTCCGCCGGCCCGTGCGGCCCTGGTCATGGACGGCCTCCATGGCACAGTCCAGGGACGACTGAAGGGACTGCAGCTGGGTGGAGGTCTCCCTCAACAGGAAGCGCGTCACAAACTGACCCAGCACCGAAGAACCCTGATACTCCTGCACGGAAGGATTAAAACAATAAATAAATGAATAAATTAAGGGCACTAATCAGACATGTACAATCCTCCTTTTTCATCATTTATTCATTTTTTAACTTTAGTCCAGGATATGTTTTTGTGGCTTATGTGCAACCCTGCCTGCCTGTGAGCAAATAAAGATGCAGATGTGCAGAAGTGCAAATGATCCTCCTCGGTTTAAATTGCACTGCGCTCTCCTTTTTTTCCCCTCTCTCTCTTTTTTGATCATTTAAGCAGCTACTGCTTCCTAGACGCCATTATCTCCTTGTATCTTTTAAGGCTGCATGCTGCTCCTCTCACTCCCCAATTAAAAACCTGCACTTTTGTCACTGCAGTCATTTGGTGAGATGAGCCAAATGTTAAAATTTGCATCATTCCCATCTGCTCAAAACAAACATCCAGCTCGAAACAGTCCAAACAATGTGAGACGCAAACACGTCCGCTCAAAAGTCTGTTGCTGGTTCGCTGAAGAAAAAGCAGACCGCGAAGGAACTGCGCTCCTTTGTATAAAAACAAACTTGCCATTTTGTGCATTTGTGCATAACGAACCCCGGCTCCCTGTGGAGCAACAAAACAGTTTCGGGGATTAAAAAAAAAAAAAAAAGACAGGGAGACGTTTAAAAAAATGACCATTAATCTCGCCGAAGTCCTTGTTTCTGTGTGAGCAGCAGAAGCGACGGTGCATCACGTAAGTAATGAAGCAGAGTCCTTTCCTGAGTCTCTCCTCGCTTTCTTTTCAAGAGCCTCAGCTTCCTTTGTATCTCAACGGTGAAAAAAAAGAAAAAAAAAAAAAGAAAAGGTTGCACATTCTGCTCTGCTCATTTCATCATTTGCCTCTTTGTATTTCCATTCTAAACTTTTTAACCTGCAGTTTATGTGAGAGTTTTGCTCATATGTCATTTAAGTCGTATGCGAGCATTTTCTCAAGTGCTGTCTTTTTTTTTCTTTTTTCTTTTTTATATCAAAAATGGTTAAGACGCTGCAAAGAAAAAAAAAAGAAAACTTGCATCTGCTCTTCTGGGCAAAGATGCCTCTTTTAACAGAGGAATAGAAACCATGAAAAATGCACGAGGTGCAGGAAGGCATGGTTTATACAGAGAGGAGGCAAGTGAGAGAGACGGAGCCAGACATTCAGAGACGGTGCCGTTGGAAGATGGATGCACAGAGAAGGCAGATAAAACAGAGAGAGCCTATTAGGCTCGGATTCAAAAAGATAGAGAACGAAACAGGAAGAGATTAGATGAAAAAAATGGCTGCCATGTTCATGGCGGCGCGCGGAGTTTCCGCGGAGGACATCTGACGTCAGATCAGTCCGGACAGCTGGCGGCTTTGTCAGCTTTTGTCACTGTCATCTACACTCGCCTGTCGCCCTGCGTTCCCTCACTTACAGTCAACAGAGACAGACACTTCCTGCACCAGTGACACTGAGTCCCCGCAGAAAAAAAAAACAAAAAACAGCCATCTCATTACAAAGCCGGCCTCCACGTCCATCTTCCTCTTCATAGTCTGGATCTGTTTCTCTTGGAAAGCCAGAGTAAATATTCGCCAGTTGGCTTAGGACGGATCGATGGGGGTCGGCTGTACTATTGATTATGTCTTAGCAGAAGAGCTTTGGTGTTGATGAAAACAGCAGGATTAAAGCCGTACACGGGGCAGACTCTTTAATGCCCCCTACATCTCATGAAATATGCAGTATGAGGTTCATAACAGGGTTCACAATGCTTCAATTAGTACGTTTCATGATCCAAGGCCGATGCCTTGATGAGATATACCGCCTCATTATCTGGGAACGCATGTGCAAGAAGTGCTGGCGTGAATTTTTCATCGCTCTTTTTTTGAACTGAGCAGCACTGATCTTCTCTATTTGAACTCAGAGTCGTGAAACTAAAACTTGTTGAATAAATGTAAAGCGGAGACGCGCAGCATTCTGTGAACTCTTTTTCACGGATGTATAAAAAAAAAAGCACACACACACACACACACACATATTGGCCTTGCGTCAACAGAATTCAAGGAGGCAGAAACGCTGAAGCACTCAAGGGTGGTGATTACATCAAAAAATAAAGACTTGAATGTGTAAATTGGTCGGTTTGCTTCCAGAGGTCTGAAAGAATACATGTTATGAAACCAAAATAGCACAAAATCTCAATTGACTACAGCATGAAAATAGTGTTTCTCCTGCGATGTCTCGGCTCAGTTACATGGCTAAAGGGTGATATTCCACTGATAGCTGGCTTTACTATCAACATTAAAGATATACTCGGGGTGTGGCTTGTTAGTATTCTGGTGCTAAACAATGTTAATCCAGTCATCTGAACTCATGTTGAAGGCCTGCGCAGCGACAGTCCACTGATCAGCCATAACATTAAAACCACTGCAAAGATACCATAGAAGATAATGTAACAGTCCTGCAAAAAAAAATCTGTCTATTGTATCTATTGTAATGACTGTTATTGGGACTCTAATTTGCAATGTTGTTGAACTGTACTTGGTTATACTGAGAGGTGTCCCGAATAGTTTCGGCCTCCCATGGATGTGCATTAGGTTGACAAAATCCTGGGATACCTCTCAATATAGGGCCGTTGCAGTATATTCTATGTTAAAACACTTGGCATCTCGAGTAAAAAAAACCCTTAAACTCGCTTAATCGATAGCCCGCATTAATGAAAGTAGTTCAGTCCGGTCTCAGCTTAGGAGGATTTGTCGCTTTTCTCTGGTCTACAAGTCAGTAAAATAATGGCTGAGCTCTGGTGACATATCCCACCAAGTATTGGATGCATCGAGTTTACAGTGTCCACAGAGTTTGACGATACTGACTCTTCATCAGATGACATCAGCAGCACTCTACCGATTTACGACTAAATACCCTTAAAACAACAAGAAAACTTGTGTCAATCAAGTTAGTCCAAACACTAGTTAGCATTTTGTGCGAATTAGCAAATGCTAGCAGTGTCTTGTTATGACTGTTGGTAATCAACTGATGCCTTGGAGAAAAAAAAAACTGATGGAAAATGAATACACTCAGCTGGAAATCGATCAATAAATTTGCAGATAATGACTCTAGCGGCGTTAATGGCACAAGCAGTCTCCCATGTCCCTGCACCATGTTGTGAAATAGGGCTAAATATTCTTTAAAAAACCCAGTTCTTAACACAGTTCTTAAAGGCACAGCGGCCAGCTCAGGACCGCGTGACAAAATGGAGCAGCGGTGCGCGCCGGCGCCACCCACCTCTTTAGTTTTGTCCATCGCCTTTAAAATGGCCACGTTCAGCTTTTCCAGAGCCGATAGGACGTTGACGTACTCTCCCAGGTACGGAGCAAAGTACTCTGGAGGAAAAGAGGATTCGGCGGCGATTAAAATGAATTTTAGTCTTGGTTAGGGCCAAATAGTTCAATCTGAATAGGTAGGTCACTTCGACTCGGGCATGCTGGGATATGACTGAAGATCCGAGGGCTTTGTGCCACAACAACAACAACAATAACAACAACAACAGACTTGAGCTTTGCATGCAAGTGATAAATACACACATAGTCACCTGAGAGTTTGTCTATGTCCAGGTTGCTATGGTGACAGAGGGGTCAAGAAGAAATAGGACAAATTAAAGGGGATATTTTTGGGATATTAGCGCCTTTTCACAAGTCATAAATTCCTTACAGTTGCATTCAAGAATGTCTGTGGGGGATATTTTATATAAAGCAGCGATACATGAGGAATATAGAAAAAAAAGTGACACTTAATGCAGCTTAAGATATATAGATAATAACAATATTGTGTTTATAATGGTCTGAGGTAAACATGGCAGTGTCGTGATCGGCTGGTTAGCGCCTCATCTCCTTTGCGTCGCGACCGGGCCCACATTCGAGGCTAACGGTGCTCTCTCGCCGCTCCCACCCGGTAAATGTTTTGATTTAAGCTCGTGACGCCGCCGTGTGTCTGCATGCTTCACAATCTCATTTGTGCCTCATTAGCACGCAGACGTGCCGCGCGCGCTCCGGCGATCAGGGAGCGTCCGGGCGACACAGACGTGATCCTCGCCGAGGCGGCGGGCCGGCGCGCCGCAGGAGCGGGCCGGGCCGCAGATGGCGGCGGAGCTGGAGGACGGCCAGGGAGGAAGATGAGCTTACTCTGTCTGCTGCCTGTCGATGGAGCAGTACAGCTCCTGCATCTGCTCATCAGTCAGGATGCCGTCGGTGAAGTACGACTGGAACTCCTCCAAGGACAGCTTCCCGTCATCTGAAGGAAGGGAAAAAAACAAAAAACGGTGAAAATGACACCAATCTTGAAGCCTGACAGACTCCGTCGCCTATACCAGACGCGTCTCTCGTCCGACGTAATGGAGTTAATTCCCCTGTTGAGCTAAACGCTTTCCATCAAGCGGCGTAAGTCTCAGAGTCTTTTATCTCGCTTTAAAATGTCTGTCAAGGACAGAGCTTTTGAAGCCTGTCACCTGGTAAAACTCTTTAACAGAAGCAGAGGAATAATTAAAAATGTCGCGCTTTAATCACCCTTAACCTTAAGAAGAGCCGACGCTGCCGCGCATCAAAAAGAGCCTCGCACCCTCACCGGAGTCTAGCTAATAAACGCGCTGCGCCTCTGATAGGCAGCATCTGGGCTTGTTGTGCCGTGCAGAGGAGCCGGAGATCTCGCTCTCATCTCGCCAGCCTCGCTCTCATCCTGCCAGCTTTGCTCCGCAGGCGGCGAAGTCCTTTGAGGCCCGAACCCGCCGAGATCCGGCGCCAGGCGACAGAACTCCTGACTGATGGGCCGGATGAGCCCACGGTAAATCATCCCGCAGTTTGCGAGAACTCGGACTTGTTGCCGGCCCACATGACTCACAGTGCAGCAAAAAAAAAGAAAAAAAAAAAACTTTGCCAGTTTGCCAGGTCGACTGCGGCGTCCTGACAACTGAGGCTGCAGTATTTTCTCTTTACTGACTTCGTAGCCGCTTTGATTACTTCAGACCTTGTCACTGGGCTGAGCTCTAACGAATCTCCTACCTGCTAATTAAACTTAACTCTCAGGCGCCTCTGCCCAGACCTCCCCGTCCCCCCTTCCAGGTTTCCATGGCGACATTGTCAGGCCGCGTCTGGCAGTGTCCGTACAGTAAGTTGCACACCAATCCTGGCCTGCGGCTATCAACCCTGATGTTTCCACATGAGTCTATTCTACACACACCGCATCGATTGCACGTTGTCCATCCTTAAAAACTGACCTCTCCTGATATGGACGAGTTTAATATGTTTTTTTCCCCCCTAGAATTAAGGGTCTAAAAAGTCCCCCGACTCGATTTGGCAGAGCAACTGATTCAAAGCGGTTTGAATTTCCGCAAGCCACATTCTGAAATCTTCTACACGACAGTGGGACATTTTTATTTTTTCCAAATCGTTCCCGCCTGCACTCACTTCCCCTTTGATGTCTGATTGATCCTGCAGCCTTCTCCATCAGATTCATGGATTCACGCCCAATTAGACGCCCAAATGCAAGTACCGCAGCTCAAGATGGCAAATTATGCAAATATTTTGTCAGGGAGCAGAGCTGCTGGGAAAAGAGCAAACTGTGCAGCATATGTGCTTTGAGAGCCATGATTTGCGCAAAATTATAATCGCCTAATCAAAACATGGCAACCCAGCTCGTGTGGAAAGAGCGCATCAGTAAAATGATGCACAAGTGAGACTCTCCGCCCCTGGAAACAAAATGTTTAAAGAGCTGTAAAAATAGTTTTCCTTTTATTGTCAGATAATCCGTGGATTAGTTTCTCAATTGCTCAACGTTTGTTTGGTCTAAAATGGGGAGAAGTGTTCATCAGTGTCTCCCAAAGCCAAAGATGATGTGCCCAAATGCCGAATATAGTCTGGTTACGGTCATAGCACAGTAAACAACTGATTTAAAAATCAAAATATTGGAATCAGATCATTTTTCAATTTCTTATTTGCTATATTTAGAGGCTCACACCAATTAATGATGGAGATTAATGTGACGGTTGACATCTAATTCCCATAATTGATTAAATATCACAGGTTTAACAACCCATTTGCTCTCTTTAAGTGGTCCATTGGAAAAAAAAATTGATAACTTATGAATAATTTGAATAATTGATCAGGAAATAGAGCTTAATGTTTGCTGCGTCCATGTTCTAAAATCTGAAAACTTCACCATAAAAAAAAGAAACACACTTCGCCACGTCGGTGCAGTGACGAGACTGAATATTGAGTTTGTTGTCAGAGTCATCAAACGCTCGCATCCTCTGTTTACATGCTTTTCTCACCCGTTCGCCACTGTCTGCGTAACAATATGCTGCAATATGTATTATTTATTTCTTTTATTTGTTTATCTAACAGGGACATTGCACGGCTCTCAGCCGTACTAGCATTAGCTGCGAGCTAATTTTCATCTGAAAGCCCCCTGAGCAGGGGCAGAGAACATGAGGTGTTGAGACGGAAACGCTATCGTACAAAACGACGGCACAATCTGGCTTCACGTCACCAGACGGCAAAACGTTTGTCCGAGGAGGAGATCTGGTCTCAGCTCGCAGACGGGCAGATTCATTTACGGAGCACGCAGATTCTCCCGCAATTGATCTCCAGGCTCCGCGGCACTCGACTGCCAATAAGGCCCCACGGAGGGGTTATGGTGGAGCCTCGCTTAGATGGATGATAAATCAGTACCTCGCGACAGGGGCGAGACGGCTCACAGGCTCTAATTGTCTCACTTCACGTGGGATAAAAGTGCAGCTCATAAATTCCGGGAAGGCTCCCCCTCGAGGAAATCCTGAAGCCGGAAGTCCTAAAGCTGAAGCCTCACCAAGTAATTCATAAAGGAGACCATTCAGGAGACTATGAGGGCTGATGAGAGACTGAGGAGCAGATATGCATATCTAATTCAGAATAAATCAATTTTCTCTCCTTACAGTAAAGAGAGAGTGAACGATGGCCATGACAACCTGGTGTTTTGGGACGTTATTGTCACTGCTGAAAATGTAGAGAACTAGGGAATTTGGAGGCGTCAAGGCTCTGTGGCCATTTCTGGTCAAAGCGCACACGGCTTCGACCCCATTTGCCGTCAACGCGCAAAAAAAAAAAACGCGGCGGGTTTTTTCCGGAGAGAGATGCCAAACTGCACCGCATGAGGCTCACGTCGACAGTTTGTTGGCAGTAAGGCTGAGTCATCCAAAATAAAGCGACGCCGCAGCTGAAACGCTCTGAGCCGAGCGCACGTGGTGGCGCCCGCCCGCCGACGCCCCCCGCCCCCACCGGAGCGAGGGCGGGACGCGGCAATCAGAGCTCATTTATTCCAAGACAAACGCCAATCCGCTGCCCGCCAAATGCGATGCGATTCCCAACACAAGCGGCCGCTCTCTCGGTTCCACCGCGCCGCACAGACGGGCCTCGGCTCAAGACCCACGCGTGCCTCATACCACCCGCGCTCTTTTAATTGTTTGGAAATGTAAATTCCTCGTCGCCGCGCCGCAGAGGGACCAAGTGCGGCGGGTTGGTAGCCAAAACCCTCATTATGTGGCGAGGCCCGCAGAGAGCTCCAGGCGTATTTACGGCGGGCCCACTCAGGCCTTGGCAGGGAGGAGGCTCTCTCCCTCCTCTCGGGCGCACGACTCGCAGCGAGTTTGCAAGCGCGAGCGTGGCCGCAAAGTTCAGCGCGTCTGACTCAGAGCTCGCCTCTCCCGTTTAAATCCCCCCTCTCTCTACAGAGAGAGTGGGAAAAAAAAAAAAAAACACTTTGTCACGCACCTCCGTTGTGCTTTCATTCGTGTTTTCTTTTCATGCAATTCACGTAGCTATCGCTTGAGAGGAGACATGAAAGAAAGGAATAAATCCCCCCTTCCTCTCCCTCTACGGTATCTACATATAAAAACAGCTATTTTAAAAGCTTCCATAAACCTCAAATTGTTGTTTGTTTTTTTTTGTTTGTTTGTTTTTTTCTATCTCCAATATCTCAAAATTAACCATCAGGCGCCTCTGCTCGGGCTGCCTTGCATCATTAACCTCGCTCTTACGTAAACACATCCACCGTCCTCCCGAGGAAACCGACGGGAGTTTGCCGATCCCCCGCGCATGCATGATTCACGCATTCCCTCTGCATTTTCGCATTTCATCAAACGGCGACGCATGCATGAACACGTCTGCCAGCACTGTTTTCCCGTCCGCGGCTCCGTGTTTTTTTTTTTTTTGGGGTTTTTTTCTGAATGCAGCTCAGTGTTTCTCCCAGGGGCGGCGGATTGCCTTTGAAATAAAGCGGCCTTTTAAATGCGACACGGTAACACATTAATGCAACTGACAAATTTGTAGGTGGGACGACAAAATATTCAGATAAGCCTCCAGCAAATTTCACTTCGGAGGCGTCTTTTCGAGAGGAAAATTGCAACAACAAAAAAACAAAAAAAAGAAAGAAAGAAGAAATAAGCCATGTTTGTTTGACTGCAAGATAAGTTATAACTCAGATTTATGTGCATACTATATGTAGGAGGATGTACAGCTGTATTGACCTGGGTTAGTTTGGCTCTCTGTGGTCGTTTTTTTTTTTTTTTACCGCCTTTTTCTTTATTTCCGTTCTTTTTTCATTCTAACGGATGCGTCCCGCTCATGAGCGCAAAAACTCCCTGAGTCCAACCCAGTGTGCGTTCTGCTTACTCACCGTTTTTGTCCGCCCGGCGGAAGATCTGCAATAAAAGGAGAAGAACCATATTAAGGTTTTGCGAGTCTGGAGTTAGAAAACGCAATATATAATGTAAAGTTTGCTTGGCATCCGTCGCATCGCCCGGTGCATCTGCTGCATGTCTGCAGCCGGTGAGTCCCCACGAGTGGCCTCCTTTTCCTGCCATCAGCGCCACGTTTAAGAGAGGCTGTAATTGTCACATCTCGATAGCAAAATCGACACGGCACATCTCAGGAAATGAAACGCAGGCGCTGATGTTCGCCCAGCGGGAGGTGTGCACTGATAGCTCTTACATTTCTTCGCCTCCGGATAACGGCGCGATTGTGCTGCTTTGAGCTATCGCCCCGCTTTTGAGCAAGACAAAAAAAAAAAAAAAAAAACACAAAAACAAAAA
>CAAKHG010029018.1:11194-24599 GCA_901007715.1 Dactylopterus volitans
AAGCGAGATGCAAAGCCGCAAACACAACACGCTGCGCCCCGGATAGACTAATCATGGCTCGCTCGCTTCAGCTTGATGAGGTGTGTGTATGTGTGTGTGTGTGTTAGGAGCGTGGGCGGGTGTGCGTGTGCTGCGTGTGTGTGTGTGTGTGTTTTCCCGCTTGGACAAATGTGTGGGCAATTTCCTGGCACCTAATTGACAGGGAGCGGAACAGTTGTTGGAGTAGAGGCATCTTTTGATGCGGATGTCTAACAGTAGATTAGACACTCTGCCTGTTCAGCATGGAACTGTCATTCCCTCATTGTCAGCACCCCTGCGTCTTTCTTCCTACTTTCTATGACATCTTTTTCTTTTTTTGCCATATGTGCCATCACTTCATTTGGCGCCATACCTGCTTCTGCTAATGAGAAGTGTTTAGAGGAAGGAGGAACTTTCTTCTCATCTCATTCTTTGCCTCTCTTTCTTCTCCCAACTCTTGTTTTTGTTTTTTTTTTAAATATTTTTTTTTATTTTTTTTTTGTTTTTTTAGGGGGAAAGATCCAACAAGCTCTTGCGCCTTTGGTTCATCTGCCACCGCTATTCTCCAGCTTAATGATCCACTCTGGGACTCCGATGCTTGTAGAAGTGCTGAAAGAACGTGAGCGGAGCTGCAGGGCTGCCGGGCCTGTCGCCGTCTTGACTACCTGAGCTCGAGTGTCACCTGAGACTCGGTGGCATCAGGTGAGGAGCATCGGCTCCTCCACCGGCGGCGGTTGCGTTAACAATCGCTGACTGAGCAGGGAGACGGAGCTGAGAGGGGGAGGGAAGGCGGAAAAGACCCGAATATTACTTGCGTTAATACTATCAGGGTTGATTTGAAACCAATTAATACTGAAACGAGGATAACTCGTTGACATTCCAGCGTTTTTAAAGGTCTTATTGCACTTATTCTGCACACATTTTCTCCTCGCCGTCATGATATCTACTAACTAGATCCCTCTGTGATAATTGTCCAAGAAATGGTGTGAAAGTGACATTATTGGACGGCGAAAACTCTTCTTTTAGGAGTGCGGACCAAATTAAGTTGGCGCTCACAGAGAGCGCTGATTCATGTCGAGTCGGCGAGTGCCAGCTTCAGTTTCCCGAGAGGGAATCTGGCTGAAGTTTCCGGACTGAGGACGACTGCGCCGTCTCATCTCGCAGCTTGTTTGAGGCGTCGTTGGCCAGAGGTGAGCTGGAAAAACTCGAGCAACTCGCACGATGGGCCAGGTACAACTCAGACGGCGCAAGTCAGCCAGTCCCTCCGGTTGTTCAAACATGGAGCCAAAATACTTAGGCTGCCATCTTGTTCCGGTGATGCCATTTGGGACCAGACTCGGTCACAACGTCACGACCTTGTTTTTACAACATCAAATAACTCAATCAAACTGAAGTTACAGGGGAGAACTTTGGTATTTTAGTCTGGTTCAGAGGTCGGGGTTTATAACCTACACCGCAGCCGGCCACCAGGGGGCGGTGGGGATCTTTTGGCTTCACGCTTGAGGAGCTGCCGTGCTGACTAGCTTGTATATACAGTGTCTGTGGTCCACGCCAAGAACCACAACCACAAGAATCACGGCGTGACCAGCTGCAGTGCTCAACGATAACGTTCCGCGCTTACGTGTTATAAGTTATATAAACATTACGTAAGTGGAACATTCAGATGTGATGGGGCATCCCACCCACTTTCCTCACCTTTTGTTGTCCTTCATAGCTTTCGTGGGCCGTGTCAGGCACTTGAATTAAACAACATATTTATGGTTTGATTACTCCGGGTGGACGGCCACTTTAAAGAAACAAGTAGCTGTTTTAAGATGTATGTTTCCGGGAATATTTCTGAAATATTCCCTCTGATGTTCAAAGTGCACGCTCGCCTCCCAGGTTTAATAAGGCACTCTGGGAAAAATCCCTCGGTGACCCTGGTGGGTGTTGAGACGGTTGCACATCGCGTTCCTCCTCAAGAGCCAGCAACACCATGGCAAGGAAGAGCCGCACCGTACGTCACATTGTACTCGGGGGTGTATTCTCAGTCCATGTTGAACAAACCGAGGACTTCAGTTGACATTCGTCATCAACACAGGTTGGACTTTCTTTTAAAAAAAAATGGGGGACTTTCGCAAGAAGGTGCAAATGTAGGAGATGCCGCGTTTTTTGTTTTTTTTTAGTGCTCCCAGCATCCCACCATGACGGCGTTCCTGGAGAGTAACGCTTCCTGCCAGCGCTGCTCAACTGAGCTTGTCATTCATCCGGACGAATTCTACCAACACGGCATATAATGAGACGAGTTAGTTCACCCATTAATGAAGCCAACAGAAGCTGTCTGCATTCTGCATTAGCTGCTCGTGGACTGTAAACATTGCGAGGCGCTGTAGCGGCTCGTCGTCGGAGCAGACAGCTGTACTTTAGAATGAGTGGTAATGTGTGAAAGAACAGACTGTTTCCCCTCCCGAGGACTATTTTTGATGGCTTTGCACAATTTCTGGACGGTGTGTGTTCGCAGACGGGGGCCGAGTGGGTACGTGAGGCGGTGTGTGTGTGTGTGTGTGTGTGTTGTGTAGGAGGAGCCTTCTGGAGTGTTGGAGGAAGACCCATAGGAAGCGATGATACGACTGTGCCGAAGCAACAGGCGACTGTGCCTCCCGGGGCTTCTTCATCCTCACTATTTGGTGAAATGTCTCCTTCCTTCTCGCCTTCTCATCCCTGCTCCTCTTTATCTCGCCTGTTATCCTCCCCTCTTCTTTTACTTCACTTTCCCTGTTACAATCAGTCTTTTTTTTTTTTTTTTTAACCCTCCTTTCTTTATCTTTCTCTGTTTAGTCCTTCATTTCCTTCCTGTCTGTCCTTGTAACTTTCCTTGGCTCCTTTTTCCTCGCTGTTCAATCCTAATTTCTATCTGTCTGATTTCTCCTTCTGGTATTTCATCTTTCTCGGCTCTTTCCTCATATTTCCTTCAATCCATCTGATTGTGACGTTTATTACGCCCCACAAAATAAAATTCCTGTACGGATGAAAAATGGAGCAGCAACCTGTGTGTTCCCGGGCGCTTTGTCGGGAAAGTAATGTACAAAAAAAGGTGATGGGCTTATTTGAAGCGGGTCCATTTTCAGGTGAACTCAGCTTGTTGGACTCAGTTCGACATTGTCAGACTTGGTTGAGGCTTTATCAGTCTTGAGGTCATTACAAACCAAACATTTTTTTTTTATTTTTATTTTTTTTACCTTCAACTGGAAGGTGGATATGATGCAGCAAGAAAGCAAAAAATTTGTTTTCAAGACAAGGTTGATTTATTTTTTATGTTTTCTGAGCTTTCGCCCCGCAACCAGCTGCCCATGACAGCGGAGGATGATACGCGACGCGCGGTATTGCCGCCCTCCTCGGATGTGGTGCTAGTTTCCTCCTGGGATGCAGCGCTGGAGGATGGCGTAGTTCCACGTGGTTGTGAATCGCATAGCCAATGGTATTTATGATGAATTATATGCATGCTCTGTACCTGCTGGCAGGCAGAGTTGTGCCCCGTTTAATGGACAGATGATATCAGTAAGTGCCGTCAGGTGTGGTCCGAATCTGTGCTCTCGATCCTGCGTGATCAAACGTGACCTCAGGTGAGACTCAAACAAGGAGAGACACCGCTGCTGGCAGCTTGTTGCACTTGTGTGTGCTATATTTTGCATTAAAAAACATAAAAAAAACAAACTGGAGGTGGGGAATCTCCACTTCTTGTCTCTTTGGCCGTGGCAGGTTTCACACAGCGCGCTTTCAAGTCGTTATTATTTAATGACGATCAAAGATCGGGTGGGTCCAATCCGCAGGGTGGCGTTCAGACCATATTAGTTAATCAGCAATTAGAAAGGGACAAATTGGACCAAAAATCTGGCCCATCGTCCTCTAGCGTGCCGGGGGCTTTAGGCGTGCTTTAAGCTAAACGCTCACATTTAGCGCGTTAACATGCAGGCCGCCACTCCCCGACCACTCAAAAATTTTGCAGCGGCACCCGAGGTCTCATGAAACTTTCACGTTATTTCCAACCGCGCTGTCGGATAACGAGCTCGGTGGCGTTATCGCGCCGGCGTGGTGCAGCGCGTCACTTTTTGTTATTCCATCTGTGAGAGGCTCCCCCGGCTGAATCGTCAGAGGAGCCGCTATATCTGGATCTTTAAAAAAAAAAAATACAATTTATCCATATTGTCAACCACTATCCTCGAGCCCTGTGTTCTTCTGAGCAGAAAACGAGCCTCACGGCCGATTGGATTGCGAGACGGCGTCCAGGCCGGCCTCGACCGTCCAGCCACTGAATCACGTCCTCAACCAGCCGCGCCCGCTATATTTGGCTCCCGAACACTCGCGTCTTCCAGGTTGCTCACCGTTCTTGCACCCACCTCCCTCCCTCTCCCGCCCCTGCTGTCATGTGGCGTGTGTGTGTGTGTGTGTGTGTTGCGGCGGCAGGCAGGCAGGCAGGCAGGCAGGCAGATGTCTGACAATATTCTGACGTTGGGTCCTGCTGTCTGCCTGCGACTCGAGGAAAGTCCACATGCACACACTGGCGCTTGTTTCCAGTCCCAGCGGGCCTAATTGGCCCAGCCTGCTTAGTACAGCACTATTATTCAGCACTTCTGACAAAAAAAAAGCATATTCTGTATGTGTGCGTGTGTGTGTGTGTGTGTGTGTGTGTGTGTGTGTGTGTGTGTGCGCGCGCGCGTGCATGTGCGCACACACACACACACACACAAGCAAAGCTTCCCAGTGACACTTAAAGAAGTCCCACGAGAGCTTCACGCCGTCTCATGCTCTGACACATCTGTCGCTAGCTGAGGAAGGAACAACTCTAGAAAATTTCACACACACACACGTACACACCATGCAATGAAAGAAAAATGGAGGGATATGGAAGGGGGGGAAAGAAAAGTTTTTTCTTTTTTTTTTTTTCCTCCCCTCCCTCCACTCCCCTCCCCCACCACCCGCGTCACGAGCTCACAGCCACACAGCCGTCCGTGATTGTTTCCCTCAGACGTCTTATCAGAAATAATTCTTGGCTCTCGTTTGCTTCCAGCCTCGGGATTGATTGCTTTGCTTTCTCCTTAATGACGAGCTAAATCCGGTGCGTTTGGCTCGGTGCCAGGCTACCGGAGCAGCGGCCCCCCTGCCGGGAGGAAATCAGGGCTATGGCGTTGGCAAGTACCCCCCCTCACCACCCCCACCCCACCACGTTGCCCCCCTCTCTTCCTTCCTTCCTCCCACCGATCCCTCCCACATCGACTCCCCTCAAGTCCCTTCTGTCTCTCCACCCCAATCATTACTCCAATCAGCTGCCCGGCGTTGTGGAGGGATAATTCCTTTTCCTGTGGTGATTCGCTGCGTTCGTCATCAGGCCGTTTGTGTGGAGGAAGAAGAAGAAGAAGGAAGCGGCGGCTCACCTGGCGCCGGCTGTGGTTTGTGTCAGCATCTGCGGCGGCGAACGCTCATCTTCCCTCGGGTCTCAAGCCTCTAACTCGCGGATAAAATACCTTCACATCATGCAGCTGAGTCATTTAGTTTTGAGGGTTTTTTTTTTTTTTTTTTGCCGCTAGAGGGCAGAAAAACACCAAAGCCAGGCTGCCACCATTAAACGCGGCAGTCGAGGCGGCCATGTTTTTTGCTTTAACTTGTTGTTGTGTCGTAAATGTCAAATGGCTGCGTCTGTGTTTGGAATGCTTCATTTTACTTGCGATTCCGGGAGGCTTAATTCTCTGCTCAAGTCCCGGAATGCAAAGCTAGCGCTAGTGATAGCGGCGAGAGAATGAGCCTTCCACATGAGAACAACGCGTTGCAGGTTAAAGGGGAAAATTCCGGTGGATAATAGGGTGGATCGTCCTGGTCCTTGATTTATGATTGGCTGAACTCAGCAGTAACACGCAGGAAGGAGAGCGAACGTCATCGGGACACCGTTGACGCTGATGATCCAGCTGGTCTTCGGAAGTTCATTTTCCATAGCAACATGCTGCTCAATGACTGCGTTGCCTCGTGGTGGAATGAAAACTCGTCATGAATAAATGATTGCTTCTTTTTTTTTTTTTTTCCAGCTTCATCAATATTAATTTTTTGCCAAAGACCAAATTTAAAAGCAACGCCGAAGTTAATGCAACGTTATAAAAGTTCAATGAATAATCCGGTCGTCTTAAGATCTTTCCAAATAAGAGTTCAATACGTTTTAGGGCCTGAAATTTAGATTGGATTTATTGGATTAGAGATTGGATTCGACATTTTTAAGGACGCGTCTGTCTCAGTAATACCGACTTTAGCTCCAAAAAGACAGGTGATCTGGCTTTAGGCACATCTCCTGATGGATAAGTCAGTGTGAAACCAGCCTCATCAGTATCCAGGCCCCGTGATGTTTTGGTATCCTGATGCAACAATCACATGACTACAATAAGAAACAGGTGTTGGATACATCACTGTCAAAAGTACCTCCCAAACCGTTGTAGCTACTCTTACGATACACCGATCAAGCATAACTTTATGACCGCTGTATGTTCACCATAGAATGTAATGCAACAGCGCTGCAATAAATCCTCCCTTCAGGGGTAGTTTTTTTTTTTTTTTGAATGTGCCTGAGAGGTGTTGAGTAGTGAAGAACACCCTTCAGCAGATTCACCACATGAGGTCGCGCTAATGCATGTAAGTCGGGTGACCAAATTATTAGGGACACCTGTCAGTATAACCCAGTACAGTTCAACAGCATTAGGGGTGGGAAAAAAAATCTACATTGGAGTATATTGTTGCATATATATCGATATTTTATTACAACAAGCACTGAGGATTTGCCCCGCTGTCGCCGTCAGTACTTCCTCCTCTCCTGTCCCGTCTGTGGGGGCGCTAATCCCGTAAATGAGGGTAAAGTAGGCGTAAGCAGCGGCCGGTGAAGAAGTCGAGTTAACCGCAACAGAAGAACAACAACAGACGCAAGAATGGCGGAAGACATGAGCAACGAAAAACAAATCAAAGACCCACCCGCAAGTTACCGCTCTAAAAGTGTGGACCCACTTTAGCTCGGACCTCCGCATAATTGCAGACGTTTTCCCTTTTTTATGGGTATTTTTCTCTTTTTCAGTCACCTATATTGTGATATCGTTGATGAAATTTCTTGCAATATATCGAATATCGCAGATATCGTGTATCGTGATGTTGTCACGGTGGGCCAAATATCGCCACAGTATCGGGTCGCGAGTTACCCGTATCGTTCCACCCCTAAACAGCATCAAAGCTTACAGTCACGATGGTGCGAGTCACACGGTGACCGGACAACCAAGCTTCCCATTGGATGGGATCAACAACTCATGGGTTCTTGTACAGATGCGCACGGGTGCCTCGCGTGTCGGGGCGGGCGGACACGACACCGAGCTGGTATTTGACTAATTTGGGAGGATAAACCGGCGGCCGATACTGTGCCTTGACGCTGCACTACGTACAGCACGTGCGCGTCCACTTGGACAGACAATTGCGGATAAGCTTGACTTCACCGAGCAGCTGTAGAGCAAAATTCAGTTGGCGGCAGTTGGCTGGAACATCTCAAAAGTGCTGTCACCAGCAGCTAAACGGCTGCCGACGTTCACTTTCAAACTTTGATGAAGTTTTTTTTCCCTTTTACCTCTTTGGTCCTCCATCTGCTTGGCTTGTACATCTTCAAATTCTTTTGAGTTTCTCTCCTATCTCCCCATCGCCTCCTCCCCCCTCGTCCCCACCTGCCTCCCTCCCTCCTTCCCTTCCTCGTCGACGCGTCTACGTCTTAAAGCAGGCGCACCAAGGCGAGCAAATACACCATGTTTGAATGTGTTCTGACACCTCGTCTTCACAAGGTCTGATTTCCCAGGGGGGGGGAATGGGCGTTTGGCATGTTTACATTTTGTTCCCATTTCTGTGTCGCATCAAAAAAAACAAAAAAAAACAAAAAAACACAAAACCCCCCCCTCGCCTCCCTCTCCTTTCTCTCTCCGACTGAGCTGCAAACCAGACGCTTGCGGAGGGAAAACAGATGCTGACCCATCTTACACCTAAGCAGGAAGGAAAAGGCTTGCGAGCAGACAAACAAGAATTACCTTGGGAGAGCATAGAAACCCCAATCAGCCCACTAGGGTGCACAGGCCATGTTGTGTATGTATGTATGTGTGTGTGTGTGCGTGTGTGTTTAGGAGTGTGTTGTGTGCCCGAATGATTGCTATTCAAGGGTCCACTCCGGTAATGAAAGCAGCCTGCACAGAGGGACGGATGCTTTTTGTGTTTAAACATGTTCCGAGGTAATGAGAAATGAAAGCTAAAGTCGCCCCCGCCCACCCTCCAAAAAAAAAAAAAGAAATAGTTGCCCATGGCGGTGCCTCCTCAGGGATAGTTTTGGAGGTAATGGCCTCCAGCTTTACCGTCCGGCTGACAAGCCAAATGGATGGGAAACGTGTTACGGCGGGCGGCAACATCAATTGCGGCCCCGGCGTGGGCTGTGATGTCAGTCAAGTGGGTGAGATGGAAGCGCTGGCCGGGGGAAGTTTGAAAGCTAATATCTGACGAGGCGCCTGCTTTTTTTGTTTTTTTTTTGTGTTTTTTTTTTAAACAAGCCCAACGGATCGCTCGTTATTCAATTGTCGCAATCCGGATCCATATTTAATTTTTTTTCTCGGCCGCCATTCGAGAGACGCAAGATTAAAATCAGCCCCTGTGACATTAACGCCGGCTTTTTCTTCATTAGCCGCTCGTCGGGCGCGCCATTGATCTGCGCATCGATCCCGCCATGATATGCCGATGCGGGGCTGGTAAAAACGAATGTCAGGCAGTACCCCCCCCCCCCCCCCCCGTATTCAAATGTCTCCCGTGTTTTTTTTATGAGGCCAAAGATGAGCGGCGGGGAGATTCATGAGTTCTCTCAGCAGGCCGAGTGAGGGAGTCCTGAGATGGAAGTGAGAAGCCGCTGAATTCCTGCCGCACATCTCTAAAACTTATTTGTCAGAACAGTTGAAACCTACACAAGTGATCTCCATGGAATCACATTTTAAGATTTACCTTAAATTTTTTTTTCTCTCTCAGGATTTATTGCATGAACTTTGCATATGTGGGCAAAGGCGGGGGGGCGGGGGTTTGTCGATGAAACTGTGCCATGATGTTCCGTCGCCGCTTCAGCCCTCGCGGTTTCGCACGAGGCCCCTCCGCCCCCATCCGACCTCTTGACCTTCCGTCTGACAGGTACACGAGAGTCCTGGCTTCGCCTGCGTCGGCGCCCGTCTTACCCCCATCGTATGTACGCATGTCTGCAGCATGTACAAGCAGGCCGGCGAGGCGAGCCCTGCTGTCAGCGTGACGGGGCCTCTGGATTGGCTGATCGCTGGTCCGTGAGCTTCAATATTCCACGGCAAGAGGCCTGAGCACGCGGGAGGGCCGGCAGTCTGGTCTCGCCTCCGTCTGCTTCCCCTCCAGCCTCAGTCCCTCTTTAGTCATGCGTCCCATCCTCGTTCCTCCCTCAGTACCACAACCAAGGATGTAGCACCTACTCTGTTTGTGCCCGTGTAGAAAAGCTACCAGGCCTTTCTCCTGAATCGTGGTCGAGGTTGGAGGTTGTGCCAAAACAAAAACAACAAAAAGCACAGTTTTGTTTGGAATGATCCAGCATAGAGGGGGAGGGGGGGAAATTAACCTTGGTGTGCTGGTCCACTCCTCCTGAGCGCCCTGCAGTCAGCAGGATTACGCAAACTGAAGCAGAAGCTGCCTGTTTCCCATCCAGTAACATTTACTTCATGATAATCATAAGCTAAAGTTGACTGTAACCGCTTACAGAGAACATTTGCAGGCTTGGAGCAATTTTAAAACCGGATATCCAATCTTTTACCCCCGTTCTGGTTTCCCCTGCCATCTGAGAACAATGGTGCTCGTTAGCTGCTGGAAGTTCTTCTGTCCGTACTTGAAAGCCTCTTATTAACACTTCCATTGGCACTGATTGGACATGCCCGCGAAAAGGGGCGAATTTCCCCTTTAATCAATGAGGAGTAGCCCAAGTTAATGCTGCATTGTACACCGGTCCCGGTCCTCGATCGTGATTGGCTGAGCCCAGAAGCTACGTGTACACACTCAAACACACACCTTCCACCGCAAAAACACACCTTCCACCGCAAACAACATTCCCGTGAACGTCTCAGGGGCACCTGGAGGCAAAATCTCAAACTCGAGGAGTGTCGGGTTCGGTTTTTTGAGGTCGGAGGTCAAAGATTAGGGTCACTGACATCACGTCCGTCCCGGTCTCGTTCGCACGGTGCTGCCGGGAGCGGCTGGAGGAATTCCGTCAGAGCTCGGCACGAGTCTCTTCGAGTGTGAACTGGCTCAAAGGGCATTTTTCGTGTTTGACACAATTAATAAAGCGGCTTTTCTACACATTATAGATGCAGTGACCGTAGTTGCGGTTTGCACCTCAAGGCCACTGTTAACACCAGCTCACAATATAATAACTCAATAATTGCTGCTTTAATCAGACCAAAACCAGACCACATTACTTGAGTTTATTGACAAAAGGGCCCAGCACCTGCACAGAGCTCACATGCAGTTGAATGAAGGGTTTAATTCTGCTGTAGTTGTATGTTGAATAGCTTTAACTGTGAAGGAGGGAAAAAAATAAAATAAATAAAGCTCACAAAACTTTGCTTTAGACCAGATCGCTGAGAACGTGCGCACGTTTCTAAGACCAAACGGAACACCAAGAAAATCCCCCTTTCCCTTTAATCACATTTAAAGTGCTTTTGTCATCATTTTTAATGACTGTTTGTCGTCTTCCCGGCGCTTTTGCGGCACTTGGTAGAAGAAAGTCAGAAGCCTGCAGGAACACGACTCATCCCGCGCAGGAACACGACTCATCCCGCGCAGGAACACGACTCATCCCGCGCAGGAACACGACTCATCCCGCGCAGGAACACGACTCATCCCGCGCAGGAACACGGACCAGGACGTTTTTATCGCTTCATGGGATTTTTTTTTATTTTTTATTATTTTTTTTAGGCGGGATGACGGGGTGCAAACGTGAGGCCTTTAAAGTGCCCGCTTTTGACACAGGAGACTCAATCTCGCAGGTTCGGACGACTCAAACACGTCGTCGGGCGCCGCTCTCGGAGCCGAGCCGGCGCAGAGCGGCCCCGGCGGGCGCAAACAATGGCGGAATCAATCGAGCGGCGTGGCCCCGGTCACGCCTGGATGCGTCGTGTCTTGAGCTTTCAATAGGAGCCCCGTTATTGACGGGTATTGACAAACTGAATCAAACCCCCCTTCTTCCGCCGCCCCCTCACCCCCAACATTAGCCCTTTATTCCTGTGGATTTATTTCATTCCTCCCTCCATCCCCACCTCTCCCTCCCCCCCTCCCTCCCACCCTGTCACCCCCTCTAATTTGAAGTGCAATAGTTTCCCTCTGGCATGAAAATATTGCGTCATTCATCATGTCTCTCTAATTCGTCTTAGATATCCGCCGCCCCTCCACCTCCACCTCCACCTCAGCCCCCCCCATCCATCCATCCACCCTCTCCTCCGATCACCAGCTCCACCACTTAGCTGCGATATCGCCCAGAGTCAACAAACACAAGTCATATCCATCCGTGCAGCCATTTTTATTCTATTTATATATTTATTTATTTATCTCCCCCCCCACTCCCCTTGGATACATCTGAAGCGACATACAGTCCCGGGAATGTGCTATCGCCGCCGTGTTGCCACCTTAATGGGTGTGGGCCATTTTTTCGGCTGGGTGCTCAGCGCTAAGCTGTCTGCCGTGGTGGCTGACCAGAGGTGTGTTGGACTAAATTGAACTGGCTGCTGATTAGATGGCTACCCATCGATAAGGCCTGAGTGGAATTTCAACCTCGGCTTGTGTGTCACCGCGCGGCGAAATGCGGCCGCCGAGAAAATGTTGTGTATATAATTGCAGAGATGGAGGCCCGGGTGACACTTGGAGAGCCCTCCTTCTCATTCAAGCCCCCCTCAGACCTGAGCTCTGAGTTTTTTTTTGGGGTATTTCTTTTTTTATATATATATTTTTTCAGTATTCATACTGTTTTTCTGCCCCTGCGGACTGAAATGGGTCTGTCAAAGGCCGACGCAGTAACGCCGCGACGTTTACGTGGCGCTAATGTTATTGTCTGCAATAACATGTCCACCAGCGCTTCGTCCGCAGCGCGTCTGAAATAAAGTATATCGACTGTGTAGCAGACGAGATGTCGAAGCGAAGGAAAGAAGCTTTCGAACGCCAAACAGTTTCCCCGGCATTATTCATATTTTGTTTTGAGACTTTACCAAAACATCACCAGCCGCTCGCGTGCGGCACACACAGAGAGAGCTTCCATTTTAAAAGCCGGTGGACGATGCAACAATCCAAGTTTTTGAATACAGAGTTAAAATATATATATATAAATGAAAATAAAAATGGCTGCAAGCAATTTCATATTCTCCACAACTATATTTTCAATTTTCTGCGGCAGAGTGTACAAATTCAGGCCATTCAGTGGTGTTTATATTGATGCACGAGGTTTATCTACAATTCAAGTCCGGGGCGACACCGCGGCTCGCTGTTGTTCCCATTCACGGCTCCTGCTATCATTAGCCGCGGCAGAATAAAGCTGTATTGAGCCAGCAGCCTGCTGCACCTCGCACCTATTAAAATAGTGTGTGTGTTTGTGTGTGTGTGTGTTTGTTTGTGATACTGCTGACAGCAGCACTCCAGCATGCTGGACCGGCCGTTCTGTTATCACTGTGATCACTATTAGACTCCATTCAGGTTCAGAGCCGCCTCGTGACGTCCTGTCCCACTTTATTTAACTGCTGAAATGCGTGTGTGTGTGTCCCCACCCATTTGCGGCGTGTCTGGACATTAACCGCGACGGCGTCCCGACACACCGCTGAGTGTGTCGTCGCACGTGTTGACTGGTGGCACTTCGCTCACCGAGAAACAAACCAACGACAACCGGGAATCTGTCGAGTCGGAAAATTGTCAGACAGACGAGAACAAGGCGAAGCTGACGCGATGACCCAACACGCTTTTTTTTCCTGGATTTTGCCACATGATGTTGACGGTCCTGAACACACAAAAAACGTCCTTAAGGTCGTCCCATTTTATTACAAATAGTCCTGAGTGCCGGATCCATGCGCTTTGCTTGTGTCTGATATGATCCAGGCAGCCACACTATTAAACACAGCGTCTGAAAGGCCCTCAAACCGCAACATTCCCATGTGGGCCGGATCTGCTTTTGGTTTTTCCAGACACCTTCATCCGAAAAACAGCGCGTTCCCTTTCCCTTGGCCAGAACCGAGCCACAAATGGGCCGCTAGCGTGGCCACGTGTCAGTCGGGGACGCGCATCACGCGCGGGCCGCTTCTCGTTCGCCGACTGTGCCGCGTCTTTG
>CAAKHG010029019.1:10526-28289 GCA_901007715.1 Dactylopterus volitans
CGGTACTGCGACGGCCTACGATCTACTCCTGCACTCAAACGCCCCTCCTTTGTGTGTTTTTGTGTGCGTGCGTGTGTGTGTGTGTGTGTGCGCGAGCGCGAGTGTGTTTCCCACAACCTGTGTCTCTTTGATCCGCACAGCCTCTCAAACCAACTCTCCAGCTTCAATAAATCTGCCACACACACTCCCCAGCACATTTGAAAACACGTCCATCTTCGACGAGTGAAGCACACAAACGTGCACAAACGCATTCATGAAGTCGCGCCGCATTATCAGTTAGCATGCAGGCAGGGGTGATCAGAGAGAAACGTCTAATATGCACCAGTGAATTACAGCCCTAAAACACGTGTCATTATGCATGTCCCTGATGTGACGGACGTGAATGGAGGGAGGATGAAAGCACAGTGATTTCCATGCCTGACAGAAGATTTAATTAGCTTGTTCTGGGCGCTTGGCAGAGAGGCAGGAAGGGGAGCGGGGACACACTGAAGTACTATGATGTTAGTGGCAATAATGGTGATTATTCTTTTGACCTTTATTTGTCCAGGTTTGCTGAGCATGTGTGCTGTTTACCATCCTTCTTGTATGTAAAACAGGATGCACGTTCACGCCAGTTCAGTTTCTTAGCGAGTGCTGGGTGTTATGTGCCTTGCACAAGGGCACCTTGACCAAGAGCATGTGCAGAATACAAACTCCTTTCAGAAAGTGATTTCGCTGCAATTTATTTTGAGAAACATTACATTTGTAAATTGATTTGATTCATGATTGAAATGTCTTCATAATTCAGCACAGTTAATCACTTGGAAGTCCTTTAGCAGTACAGGGTCTCATTACAAGTGTTTTGCTTTGTGACGGCGGTCAGGATGATCATCTTTACTGTTCACAAAGGGGAAGCGCAAGACAATAAACAAACACAATTAACATTGCAACACTAAAAAAAAAAATTTGTTAAAGAAAATCTCTTAAGACCTGGCCTGAGGGAGCTCTCACTCAGCTGCAAGACTGATTTGGAAAAACTGAATGGGACTTATTTGAACAGCAGAACTCGGAGGAATATAAACTAACTGTGCTCTTTTGTATCACAAGCTATGTTGATAACGCCACTGATAACAAACGTATCTGTGTTTTTCCAAACCAGAAATCCTGGATGACAAATTCAATTCTCCTCAGGACCAGGGCGCCACCCTCACATTAGTGAACAGGAACCTGTGTAACATGACTAGAGCTGACCTGTAAATAGGCATCGCAGATAGAAAACAGGCTTGAGGACCAGTTCAAGAGCGGTGACTCGGGGCGGCGCAGCAGGGGATTCAGCACGTCAGCCTCGCTGGCAGAAAAGCTAAACTGTTTCTTTAACCACTTGGGCAGTTAAGATACCCAGCACCCGCACACTCATTGTACAGGGATACAAAGTAAGAGGGCCGATCAGATCAGAGAAGCCAATGAAGGCTGCTGGTCCGAATGGAGTACCTGGAGTATAACTCACAGCAAGTGCTGACCAGCGCTCAGCTGTCTTCACTAACATTTTTAACAGATCTCTCGCACAAGTCGTCATCCCACCCTGCCTTAAGTCAGCCACCATCATCCCTGTCCCCAAAAAAGCCACCACTGTCAGCTTAAATGATTACAGACCTGTTGCACTCACACCTGTAATCATGACCCACATCAGTTTGCATGCAGAGGAAACGGATCCACAGATGAAGCCATGACCATACTTCTCCACACAGCACTGAGCCGCCTCAGCCAACATGGGAGCTATGTAAGGATGATCTTTATTGATTACTATTCAGTATTCAATGAGATCATCCCAGAGGTATTGATCAGCAAACTGTCTGACCTCCGCCTCTACACGCACATACTTGTTCCTGGATTAAGGACTTTCTCGCAAAACTGACTGCAAACCCAACCATCAGGATCAGCACTGGCTCCTCATATGATCCTCTGATCACAAGTCTGAATCCAATGCCATACTCACATCACACTTATGACCGCACACCAACTCATCCCACCAACATATCAGTCTGCAGAGAAGAGAACAGCAGTTGTTGGCGTGGTGCTCCACGGTGGTTTGAAATTTCTAGGAACATCACCTGGTCTGTAAACATAGCAGCCACTGTTCAAAAAGCACAGACGCATCTGCACTTCCAGAGACTGATAAGGAAAAGCGGTCTCAATTGAAAACTGCTGGTGGCCCTCTACCGCTCTGCTGTAGAGAGCATACTGTCACACTGCATCACAGTTGGTATACAAGCAGCTCAGCAGCAGATAAAAAGGCTCTTCAGAGGGTGATTAGCACCCCCCCCCCCACCACCACTCATCCCTCAAAAAAATAATGAAATAAAATCACTGAATTCTACCAGGTACCTTTCCAGAGCCTTAAACATAAGATATACCTCACACCCTAAAATTGGACTGTTTGACCTGCTGCCCTCTGGAAGGCACTACAGCTCATTCAAAACATGGTCACATAGACTCAAAAAAAGTTTCTTTCCAAAGGCAATCAGCACTTTTAAATGATCTTAAACACGCATAATCAAACTGCATGTCATGGGTCACATCAGCCACTATGGCATTTTTATATTCAGATTATATAATCACTTATCTGTGTATTTTTATTACTGTATACAGGTTTGATTTGGCTTCATGACTTTCTTGTGTGACTGGATTTCAGTGAGCGTAATTCATTTTTATCCATGAACCCTTTCTATTTTATTATATTTGTAAAAAAAGGCAAAAACTTTCTACTTATTTTGGAAGTCCGTGTTTATTTATAAGTTTGATAGCAGATGGGATGAAGCTGGCCCTGCTCCTGCATATCTCTTACCAATGGACAGAATGTGAAAGTTATTGAGGTTGAGTTAAGCGCCTCGCCATCCTTCTTGCTTCCTTTTATAATTCTCTGATCATAGAGGAGGGATAAGCACTCCTCTCAAACGGGGGTCCAAGCTTGGCCTTGCTGGTTTCTGAGACCACCATTCCAAGTCAAAAAAAGAAAAGAAGAAAAACTAAAGAGGGTCTCCATATTGCAAATGTTGAACCTGAGAAGATGAGGGGCTACGCCGAAATGCCTCAGTCTCTGTCAGAGGTGGATGTGCTGCTGTATATACACACACTCCTGTCATGTCTTACATGTGTGAAAGGACAGCTACATTGTCCAGAGAAAACAGCTACAGGTGCTCAACAATGGGAGCTCATGTCAGTCAGTAAGATAATTTATGCTAACATTTATGCACATTGCCAAACCTCTGTCCATCCTACAGGATGGATTTCTCCACGACAGCAGAATGTTTGGGCTATTGGACTTGATTTGAAGGAAGGAGAATATAAAATAGACACAATAAATACAAAGTTGTTATTGATTAGATGTAGATGCGGAGAATAATATAAAAAGATCTGCGACCTGCTCTCTTTCCATCAAATTCTCTTCTTTTTGAATTCAACATCACACTGACTACCATCCTCCACATTCTTCAACTCTTCGCTCTCCAAATGGCCTTTTATGACTCCCCTCTTGTATCTCCTGACACTGATAACAATAATTTGATAAAAATTAGACACATGTTCTCTATCTTATTATTTTTGCTCGAGATGTCATTGTGTTCAGTAGCTGCTGTTTTTCCTTTCTCATTTCTATAAATTTTTTCTCTCATTCATTTCATCTCTTGTCTCATGAACATTTTCATTCTCTACTCTGAGTGGCTACATTAGCTCACTAATTCACTCAGGAGACATGCTTGTCAAATGAAGTCTGGGGATGAATTGCACTGAACAGTCCTCCAATAAAATAAAAAGTTATTAAAAAACAAACAAACTGCAGTTTGGTAGTTTGGTTACCCAATGAATTCCTCCTTTCATTGACCACCTGTCAACACATATCATTAAAGTGCGAGTGTTATTAGCAAGTGATATTAGCACTGTATATACATTATATGACGACCTATACTAATTTTAGTCTTCAATATAATCAAATGTATTCATACAAGCATTGAAAAAAAAATCTTGAACTGTTCGTCTGGTGGGGCGACACGGTGGTGCAGTGGTTAGCATAGCAAGTTGCCTCATAGCAAGAAGGTCGACCGTTGCCTCATAGCAAGAAGGTCGCAGGTTCGACTCCCGGCCTGGGGTCTCTATGTGGAGTTTGCATGCTCTCCCCGTGTCTGCATGGGTTCTCTCCGGGTACTCCAGCTACCTTAACTGGCTACTCCAAATTGCCCGTAGGTGTGCGTGAGAGTGTGAGTGGTTGTATGGCCCTGCGATGAGCTGGCGTCTCGTCCAGGGTGTACCCCGCCTTTCGCACATTGCCAGCTGGGATCGGCTCCAGCACGACCACGACCCGGAATAAGCGGAAGATAGTGAGTGAGTGAGTGTTGGTCTGGTCATTTATTGCTGAGGAGGCGAGGATGAGCATACATTGCTTTGGATTTTAGCCTCCGCCTCTGATTTTAGCCTCTGCCAATTTAGCCTCTGCTTAAAACATAAAATATTTCCAACATACAGTCCATTTGTGTGAGTCAAGCGTCTTCTCGTGTGAGTGGAAACTGGTGGAGCTTGAGAGGAGCTCGGGATGCAAATAACTGTTGGCATTTATTTGCTCCTCCCCTTTCCTCTCCTCCCAGTCATTTCTCCCTGTTTTTTGTTCACGTCAAACCACGCCCTACTCCATTAGAAGAGGCTCAGCTTTTAATTGAATCTCAACTTTTACCGGAGGAAATTGTTTTTTTTATCTTTACTGAAATTACCACTGACACAAACATTACTGGCTAGCACATTTAAAAATATAACTAAAGAATAAATTAAAACATTATGTTCTAAATAGATCTTGCTTCTAGTGGGTGATATTAATTAATCAGTCACTACTAAATACCTTAACTACCATTAAACAATCACACCAAAGTCGCAGAGATTCCAAATTCTCCATCCAAAGTGGCTTCACAACAGCTGACTGCCATGACAAACTGCTCAATAAATACACTTGGAAGGTATATGCCTGTTTAGCTTCCCACCTTCTCTGAAAGTTAAGCTATAGGGGAGGTTCTCGTTATCAAAGGCATTATGATACAGTATGTTGATTATAGCTGTTTTAATGCATCATTAGAAGTAAAAAAAAAAAAGATAAACAAAATGTTGCAAGTGAGAACTCTCATCTCTGGCATTGCATTCTAACATTCCTGCTTTAAACCTGGAAGCTACCAGAGGACAGAGGCGATGTATCAGCAGCACACTTGAAGATACAGACAAGCCATTAATGTCCGTGGTCTTTGTTCTCCTTCCTCTCTCACTTCAGTGGAATGATATTCATTTATGCAGAGGAATGTCTCCTTTCTCCCCGCTGCTTGATCTCGCTGTGCCTTGTGGGCTCCCCGCATGCATCCTACCTCCCACCCTGCTGCTCTCAATTCACTGTGACACATTAAAGGTACAACACGTCTCATATCAGGGAGCCGAGTCAGAGAGGGGGAGGACAGCCAGGTTGCATTATACAAGGTGCACTTCCACTAAACAATACGAGACGCGTTAACATGTTGTGGTCAGCTGAATGAAGTTTGATGATAATTAGTATTGGGGCAAATGAAAAATATCTTGTATCTTTACATGCAAGATGTAAATGCGCCAGCTGTTTAAGCATTCTATCCGCCTAATTATCTGCACGCTGTAACACATTTATACACATGACATTTTCGGTGTCATTTCGACAAAGCATGAGAGACTAATAAAGGATATCCGAGCGCTACACACTTATTTCAAAAGAAAACACCCAACATGTCAATTTACGGTCGCTCTAATTAATCAACTGTGTCTGCGCAAGTATGTACTCAGAAACCAAACTCATAATCATTACCACTTTTACTTACAGACAATACAGGAAAACTTAGCACGCTCTCGTGCTCGACTGGGCTGGCATCGCTCTGAGCAAGTTAATTTAGTTGAAAATGAGCTCTTAACAGCACTGGTCCTTTCAGTGATGCTTCCTAAATAGATTGTAATTATGTGCGGATAACTGGTAGCACCACTGCAACAGCTGGAGCTGAAGTGGAAAGCACGGGGGGTTGAAAGAGTGGGAAATTGCAGCATGAAATAGTTTTAATTCAGCAGAAGACAGCCAGATTTGTTTTAATCTCTTTGTCTTTCACCGTGCTGCAGCCTGAACTTGATTTGCAAAGTAATCCTCTCAGGACATTATGACTTAAGGTCTAGTGCAGAACAAAGACACACCACCACCATCGTTAACCCAGGCAATAACTGATAATAACTGACTTTGACCCATGAGATCCATTTTAATCCGGCAGCACGAGCAACCGGCCTCCAGCAGCCATTAATATAAATATACAGTGTTACAAGTGCTACAACACTGATAAAACTCAAGACCACAGACACACATGTGAGACTACCTCCACTGCTCTACCATAAAGAAACTTTACTGGTTTCCAACAATGAAAGATCCACATCCTGAGTACCATGCAGCTGCTTTGGGTAATAAAAGGACAATCTAAAGGAGACTCTTGGATT
This sequence comes from Dactylopterus volitans, assembly GCA_901007715.1. Taxonomy (NCBI): domain Eukaryota; kingdom Metazoa; phylum Chordata; class Actinopteri; order Syngnathiformes; family Dactylopteridae; genus Dactylopterus; species Dactylopterus volitans. The sequence goes on from CAAKHG010029019.1 coordinate 17,034, forward strand.
TCCAATTACATTAAGGATGTCTGGGATTACACTACATGGGCCAATGAAAATTCATTGTCTCCTCAATTGGGAGTTACAAGATGGAGATGGTACAGCATGACTCATTAAACGCACTTTGCCTTTCCAAGCCCGAACTCGAAGGCTAAATGTTTCAACGCAACGCTGCAGAAAATAAAAGGGTTTCTGCCTGCCAGAAAAGTCAGGGCGTGGAGGCGGCGACATTAATGCGCAGTGCCGGCCCTTGACAGAAATAACCGCGCCACTTTACTTTTGCCTTTATGGAGGACAAGAGGTGAAGCGAGAGCACTGCAGATCCACCGATAAGCAGACATGATGAGTTTGGCGTACTGCTCGACAGACCTTTGCATACGTGCGCGCGCGCGCGTGTGTGTGTGCGCATGCGCGCTTCGGTGCACATTGTTACAGGTGTGCCATCTGCAGACAAACGCTGTCTCAATATCTGCCTGTGCTTGCCTCAGCCCTCCATCTCTGATCAGCATTCAGCAGTGGGAGACTAAAGCGGTCACACTAAAGCACCAGCCTTGACACGTTCTGCCTCTAGAAGCCCATTAGCACTGGAACACGGCTTCCCAGACCATCTCAGAGGTATTTCTGCTCCAGCCACCTCATATATGCTTAAACACATACACAGACACACACGAGAACGTTTCCCTTTCACACTATACTTTTGTCTCTATGTGTTGTGTATCTTCATCGTGTTTCAGAGGGATTCTCACAATCCTGCCAGAGCATTACCACTAAAAGCACCCTCACCTCTAAATTAATGTGCTGAATAATGCAACTGTCTCCTCATTGATCTTATGTGGGAGGAGACTAGGAGAGGGGGTTCGTTCGGATAAGTGTGTGTGACTGGCCTCTGAATGGCTGATGAAGCTGTGTGTACACACTGAATACGAGATGGAGAGGAAATAAGGGAGGGAAGGAGGGGAGCGGAGATTAATCACCTGACAAGTGGATGGAGTGTCCATTTGTGCCTCAGGGACAGACTGCAGATAGGATGTGACATTCAGGAGCATTTAGCCCACGTTACTGTTCCTTCACAAACACACACAGACACAGACACACCAGACACACACACACACACACACATACACGGAACCTACATAACGAGACACGAAATGTGAGCAGACAAACACATTTACTATCGGGGGGGAATTCCACTGATTTTCAGCTCAGTATCATTTGGCATTTACTTAGTTTGCTGTCCTGTTGATCAGAGTTCCAGCCACACCAGGAGCATGATTTCACTCATGGCACTAACATTTCACTAGTCTCAGTAATTCATTGGTAGATACTATCTCAAAAACTGTTGGTGGGATTACAGTGAAATTGGACAGTATATCAGTGGTGAAGCCTGATGACTTTGGTGACTTTCAGACTCCGGGTTTAAGAAACAGCGTAAACTATAATCACTGACATTTAAGATGTCCGCCATGAGCCTCTCACCTCCTGCACCTAACAATATATTTCTCAAAAATGCAGCTAGTATGGATGCACCCCTAAAAAAAAAACACCAAGCACCAAGTGTTTGTGCCAGAACTGCAAACAAAACATCAGGGAGCACAAACTGAAAGAGCTCACTGAGAGAAAAGAGCAGAGAGGACATTAACTAAAAAACAAACTATCAAAAGGGGGGAAAGGTCAACTGTTCACACATCACACACATTTGCTTTTCTTTTGAGATTACTTTTTTTTTGTGGCTTTTTTAGATTCTCACCTCTCTCTAATGCTTACATTTGTTAAATATTTAACACATTTTGTTTGAATTTATTGTTTTGAATTTGAATTTATTCATTCTCATGAACAAACGACTGGGAAAGTCTTCAACTTTTTTACATGCGTCAACTCCTGTTCAAGGATGAAGTGATTACAGGGTCAAAAGTCAAGGTCACTGTGAGCTTGTAAAGCACATATATAAATATAAACATGCACTGATTAAGACAAAATTTCAGCCAAATGTCCAGTAGGAGGAAAGTCACAATATTTTAGACAGACATGGATGTAAACCGTAACTGACTGTTTGGTGGAGACATCTAAGCAAGTGGTAGTAATAATAGGTTATACGGCACCTTTCCAGAGCAGAATGATCAAAAGGTGATTTACAGTAAGAGACTGGCATGCCAATTTGAGACAGAGGAACAGGTTAATCCATTTTATGTCTGCTGCAAAGACTAAAGCTGAACAATTAAACAAAAACAAGCATCTTTTGAAACGTGTCCAAACCAAGTGTGCATACCAAGCACTGATGCAAAATGTGCAAAGACGCATAATTTTAAAATAAATCCACAGTATGTTTTAATCGTTTGTTTGATTTTCCAAGGTCTTACTTCCAGCAGCTTCTTGACGCACAACTATGATCTGCATGTAAGGATAACCATTTGCACACAAACTGAGGTTTACTTGACTCTTTGATAAACATCTTTAACCCCTCTGGTGGAGAAAATGTCACCGTCACTTAAAAAATTAGCCATCTTTGCAAACTCTCAAGAAATGTTTTCTGCATTTCAGCTAAACGAAATTCTGCTTTAAGGCGCTCGGACAGGATGCTCTCTACTGCACTGGTCATGAGTCAAGCATGTCAGTTTTACACTTAGTGACAAGTGAAGGATTCCCATGTATGTGAAAAGGAACACCCCTAATCACACTAGGAAGGAGACATACATACGTTCAAACTGGACTTATTGCATTAGTATGTGCAAAGATGTTTGATTTGGATCAAAACTCAGAGCAGGAAGTTGGTTCAGAGTCACCAGAGGCTACCAGGAATCGTGTGTGTGTGTGTGTGTGTGTGTGTGTGTGTGTGTGTGTGTGTGTGTGTGTGTGTGTGTTCATCTTTGTGTGCGGTACGCCCGCCCTTCCCTGGTGACTCGGGAATCCTTGAGACACCTTGTCTGCTGGCCACCTTCCGATCGATTCTCACTGTGTTAAATTAGAAACTTCAAATAGACCATCTCATCCCTTGTCCGAGCCTGTTTATTTTCTTATATATAAAGATTTTTTTTTTTTTTTACATGACGGGATGCCTGGCGAAAGACACCATCAAACCAATGTGCGATGTATATGCGATATATATGAACATGAATCCTGTTGAGTTTGCATCACGGGGCTTTAAAGTCAGGCAGTAAGGAAAAGGCCACCGTGCTGCACAATAGCTCCAGTCAGACGGTGATTATGTGACTCAAGGTTTCAAGTTCGTATTTTGTGCGGCTACAACGAACCTGCTAGTTTGTTTCCTGCGATAAATATGGAGTTCTTGACAAAAAAACTGGCAGAACAGGATCCCTCGTTTGCCCGGTAAACATCCCTTTTAGGAAACTATTGTGACATCATCAGTTTCGGAGCCGAGAACCTTGGCAGCATATAATTTTAAATCCAAGTTCTGATGATACAACGTCGTTGAGTATTACCGTATTTCCTGATGTCTGGTTGATCTTAGTGCTCCTTTAGTTTGGCCCACTGCTATATTTGTACCTTCATCTTATCAGCTCTGATTTTACTCTTACATTTCTCGTTCCTTACAAATCTGTATGGCACTACAACTGAAAAGTGCAGACTGAAAGACAAAAGGCGTAGCATCATTCAGCAACTTTAATAACTGACTACTGAAAATGACAGTCTTCATCCGAGCTTTGCTCGAGCGGGAATCTCTGTTGACTTTTAGCAACACACCTTAAATTTAATAAAAGCCGTCACTCCTGGAGGAAACTGCAAGACATACATTTCGTCATCCCTGACAATATTTAGTCTATAGGACTGAGTGAAACAAAAAAAGTGTAAAAGTTATTAAAAGGTAATGAGCGTAAAAGCTGGGAACCGCTTTGGAGCATTCCGGGATTTGTGTCCGCGCGTGCATTAGGAGTCGTTGCTATTTGCCGATGACGTGTCACCGCCGCAGGGTCGGACGTTGTTAAACAGTTAAACAGCTGTAGGGGCGAAAGCCTGCATTTCTTGGCTCGGCTTGTTCGACTCTGCGCACATGATTATGTCCCGTTTGCGTGGACAAGGAAAGAAGGAAGCCTGAGGATGAGGGGGAAAGCGTGACCCAGGACCTGACTGACCAGGTGGGGAGATGGGAGTTTCTAGTTTTGCAACGAGTGGGCGGCAGCATCAATAAAAGATGTCAGGGAAAGGCATTAGGAAGGGAGGCTGACTGGCGCATGCGTGCGTGCAAACACACCCTTTCATCAAAATTCAGCAGTCAATTAGTGGTTTTGAGTTGTGCATGTGTGTGAGACGCTGGGTTTGTTCCTAGGCATCCATATTTGTGTATCTATGTGGGGGGAAGCAGAGGAGGAGGAGTGATACAACAGAGACGAGCAGCTCACAGAGGCACCTACAGCTGTTTACTCGGAGAAATGTGTGTCTGTATACAGGCTTAAAGAAATGTAAAAGTATACAGGCTTAAAGAGGCTTAAAGCTACAGTCTGAGGTTTAATGCCTGACTCAGGATCTATACAGTCGGACAGCCGCTCCTCCTTAAGGACGTGACAGAGAAAATACTTCTGCAGTTGCCACTTCAAGCCAATCAATCCTTGCCCTGAGCGAGCCCTGCCATTTATAGGTCTGTAAAGTGGGCCAGACCAGAGACGGCGCTGCGGTGACAATGACGCAGGAAGATACTGTATGTAAAGCTGGAGCGTTCCCTGAGAAAAAAAAAAATAGACAGGAAGAAAAAAAAAAAAACACCAAAGAGTGAAAGGAAAAAAAAAAAGCACAAAAGGAGGTAGGGATGGGGGCAGCTTTCTGACCATGTGGACACCATGTGGACATGACGCAGGAAGCTAACCATAACCCTGATCCCACAACAAAGCAGCACATGCTCAGTTACTTCATGCACTCCTCCTCCTCCGACATTCAGCAGATAACTGCCGTGTACGCCAGGAGAGGAAGGGGCAATGAAGTGTGTTAGGTATGTACTGTTCAGTGGGTTTAGTGGCAGTGTAAGATGATTTTAACCCGTTTCTGCCACAAGAGCATAATGTCTGAGTCAACTCAACCCATTTCGGTTTAAGCATCCGCCGGATGTCGCGCTCCTAGGTCTCAGCTTTGCTTCAGGTGTAACCAGAAAAGCATTCAATTCTTGAGGGAAAGGACAAAAAAAAAAGAATGTAAATTTAAATATTCCTAACTGCGCCGTTTGAAAGTTGGGCAAATCGTTTCCAAATTGTGCGATTTGAGAACCGTGCTGGGGGGCACAGGTTGAGCTGGAGAAGCCAGAGAGTTGGATTTCTCATCTCCGTTTTGCTCCCAGGCCTTGGTATGTAGGAAGGATCAGGCTGCTGGATTCTGCCGCCTGTCAGAGGAGAAGAGGCCTAACAATAGGCTGAATGAGACTGAGAGAATGGGACTATGCAGCTGGGGGATAAAAGGCCTTTTAAAATTCTGCCTTGACTGTGAAAAGACTCCGCATCACACGTTTAATGACGGTTTTTTTGCAGATTCGCAACTCGCCTTCACGTTCCGGTTCACCTGCCCCAGAAAGTGAGATCGCAGACTGATAAAACTGTGATCGCGACGAACTTAAATCCCAAAGATCACGTGCCGACTGTCCAGGAAGACGCTTCCTACATTTTGCAGACATGTGTCCGTGAACTTGAAAATCAACTGTCATGGGCAAATTGGGCTTAAAAATCAGCCTTTATATTGTGCATTGCGCTGCGGGCAGGCAGAGCGCTGAGTGAAAGCAGAGACGGAGAAATGGTCAGGGGGGGATAGAGAAAGGGATATTAAGTGACATAAAGGAGATATCAGAGAGGGAGGGTTGTGACCGAAGGGCATTCAAGGAGGAGATGGAGGGGAGGAGGGGGAAGAAGGCAGATTGCAACATGAAATCTGATCTTCCCCGGGAGCCTACAGTTATCAGTCCCCCTGCAACCGGCGGCTCGGCAAATAACACACAATAAAGTCAGTCAGTCAGAGGAAGCACGGAAAACCCAGCCTCTTTTCAAAAGTTTCATTTCCACCTCAACTTTTCCTTTCTGCTCTCAATTGGTCGCGTTCCCGTCCCCCCGTTCCATCTGTGTGCTCGTCATGTGTGCAGCATCCACAGTATCCATGTGCTTCTTTTCCGCTCAACAAGGTCTTCCTCTCCTACCAGGTTTCTCCTTTGGAGTCACACTCGCGAACCGTTGCCTTCGTTCACACGCTTGCAAAAGCGCCATTCTCAAAACACATCACACGCACACGCACACGCACACGCACACACACACACACACACACACACACACACACACACACACACACACACACCTCACCTCTAATAGCCACAGCAGCCTTTCACAACTGCCATGTATTGAACAAAGCCTTCCAGCCGCCCAACGCAAACACAGGGCGATAACAGCGCCAGAGGGAAGGGAAAGACTCACAGAATGAGCGAGATACAGAAAGCTGAAGGGCCCAAACCAGGCTGGTGTGACAACAAAGGCGGAGTGTAAAACACTTTGGTTCATTGGTGTGCAGATCAAAGTGGACAAAATACCCAAATTCATCTCCCTGTGCTTCATTTACACAACATTCAGTTCGCATCACTCTTGCGCTGGTTAAAATGGTGTTCGCGGTTCTTGCCGGTAATTTGCCTAAAGACCTAAGTTTAATGCCACTCATTAGAATCATTTGTTAGAGAAAGACCAATGACCGTGTCGCATCACGAGCACACTGAGCAATTCCGCAGTTCAAACAAGACTAGTAATTAGGGAGGTGAGATTTATCTACCGAAAAAATCTATTCAAATCTTGGTTAAGACTTCAGAATCAGTAATTCTACAATTTCAATAAAGGAGCTCAGGAGGTGCCAAAAAGTTGTTTCAATACATAAATCAAGTGTATTAAACCTCTGCTGCTCTTTCAGGCTCCTGTGGATATTGTATATAATAATTCTATCTTTTTTTTTTTAGTTAAGTTTATTTTTTCAACATTCAATGTTAAATTATTGTTGTGTGAACAAAGTTAAAACTCGAGCCAAACTGCTTGTTTGTGTGCATAAACTCGGCCAATAATGCTGATTCCAATTGTGAATTTTCATCAGGTATTTTTTTTTTGTTTTTAGCTGAAATGCTGGTCACGCGATGGATTGTTCCTTCAATGTAAATATGTTCGAAGTAAATTAGGGCTTTCGAATTTAGATTAGCTGAAATCCTACTGAGGGAGTCACCAATGTGTGGGCAACATGGGATCCTGGCTCCTGTCAAGCAGGGGAGGGCAGGGCGGGGCGAGGGTGGGAGGTATGGTGGAGAGGGGTGGGTCGCGGGGGGTGGGCTGCCTCATCCTGCAGCTCTTCATCATCTGCAACTACAAAGCGCTAATAAGGTCTGGGGCACTTCCTCTTCATCTCCAGCCTTTCAGCTTCACTTTGGAATAAACTTCAGGCGTCCCACTGTCCCCGCAGGACACTGATGACCTCGACAAGAACACAGAGCCAGTCTGGGTGCCTTTAAAGGCAATTAAAATAGGTTTGTTCTCAAGTTTTTGTTAAAGATTCTAGTTTACGAATAGAAATATAATAGCAAACAATTGTTTTTAGTAGAGAGATATAGTAGAGTAGTCCGGATCAAAGGCTGAAGTCACACCCTCCGTTTGTGTGTTGTTGTCTGCTAAGAACTTCTCTAGTCTTTGTTGGGGGCCCACACTGGCCCCATATGCCTGTCCATACATAACAGTGCAGTGGCGCCCAACCACCGGGCTGTGGACCGACACTGGCCCACCTGCGAGGAAAGAATTAGTAACTTATATTCATTCGATTGAAAATAATTCAGAGCCGAAAGGGTGTTTCATTTTGAAGAAGGACCAGCTTCTCTCCCAATTACCTTCGCCTGCACCTCTTGACACACTTCAAAACGCTTGTCTCAGTCATGTGATACGTTACGGAACCCCTGATTGCTCCTGGTGGGCAGGTGGGCGCCTTGCATGGCAGCCTCCGCCATCGGTGTATGAATGTGAGTGTGAATGAGTGAATGAGGCCATGGTAGTGTAAAGCACTTTGCGTACCATGAAAAGGTAGAAAAGCGCTATATAAATGCAAGTCCATTTACCATTTAAAAAACAAACATCTTTGGAGAGCTTCTGTGTAAAGGAGAAAAGACCAAAATGAGGAGACGAAAGAAGAGCCTATTGCTTCCAAGAAAAAGCAAGCTGCATTTAAAAAGACAATATCGGGATTTCGACTTAAAATACGGATTTATCACGATGGGTGATGCGCATCCGCCAAGCCCGCTCCGCACAAAATGTGGCATCAGGCTGGCAAATAGCAGGAGAATTAAGGTATAGCTGCAGTGGTCAAAATGTATTACTTGATTCTTTTGAAATAGTGTCGCTGGTTGGCAAATAGCAAATAGCAGCTGAGCATAACTAGCGCTTAGCATTGAGCCCTAACAAAAGAAATGCTAACTGAGGGCTCCAGCAGGGGTCACATGCTTTACTATTTCATGTCCATTTGATGTCACTGAATTGGAAATGACAGCAGTATGGGACATTTTCAATTTGGTTGTATCACAAAGATAACATGATGGGAGGCGCGGCTTCCCGACAGTATTCTCTACGTTCTAGGATGCTGGCATTCTAGCGCAAAATCTAGCGGCAGTGGAAGTTTTATACGGAGCCATAAAAGATTTGTTTGTGTTGAAACTCTGACCCAAAAGACAGGACGTCCACAATATAATTTAACCCCCACTGTCCACAGTCCTGTAGCTAATGACAGTAAGCCCAAGCTAACCGGACTTAATTCAGCTAAACCCATTTTCGAAAGAATCGTAAGCTTTTAAGTATCTTTCCGCACAAAAAGAAACAAACAAAAAAAAAATAAAAACCTGCGCAGAACTGCACATACCGCACATATAAGGGGACATGATGGACAGACGGAAGACACACGTGAAGACATGGAGAAATAGCTGGAGGCATAAAAAGAAAACAAAAAAAGGCTCGGTGGTTCCGGCGTGGGGGGAATATAGACTCGGCATTCTATACTGCTCTGTAACGAGGAGGCTTGCTGCTGACATTTGGCATTGATTGTGTTGTTTTATAGGCATTCTTCAGTTAAACCCCTATTGGACAATTACAGTGAGAGCCTGTATGCTCCTGCGGGGGGATCGGAAGGGGGGGTCATGACTTTGATCTCTCCCTTCTGTTCCTCTTGCTTGGTGGAAACCCCGCGGAAACAAAGACGCCAGGGTGATGCACCTCTAATTGGCTCCGAGCAAAAGTATAACTGGAAGCAACCATTTGAATGAAGCACAGACGGAGGCAGAGGAAGAAAAAGAGAAAACGGGGTGAACGCGAGTGAAGTGAAGGAGCTTCACGGAGGAGATGAAGCGAGAGGCTGAGAGAGAATGATTAGTCAAGAGTCAAGAAAACTACACTGAATGCATTTGCTTATTGAGTGCCCAAAACGGTAATCTAAGTGTCTCAACGCAAGTGACCGATCACGCGCCACCATGACTTAATCCCTATTTATCGCACCTGATTTTTATCTCACTCTATTTGGTAAACCTCACGTGTATTTAAAACACGCATACGCACCGACGCCGGCTTGTGAGTTGACGATAATCCCACATGTAATATAGGACATCATGCATTAGTGCCGTAATGAGCGCAGTGTGGTGTGTTACATGACGGAGAAAAAAAATAAATAACCGTAATCTGATTGTTAGTTTCTAATTCCTAGACTAAAGAGTGGAGATTATGGTTTAGGCATGTTTGCATGACTAGACTGGTTTCTGCTGCCCTCTAATCCACAAATGAATCACTGGGCTTTCCATTGCACATGTGTGTGACATGCGTGCCACCAGACAAACAGGTTCATGCCAAACAAAGGTTCATTTGAAGCGCTTTGGTCACTTGAAAATGTACTTTTCAATTTACAATTTTGTGTTGATTTTGAATGAAAGAGAGGCTTTTTGTCGCCAATGTGGGTCAAGAGATCCTGCAACCCTACACTTCTAATGACGTTCGACAGCGCCTTTGGCTGGACTGCCTCTAAATGGTTATCAACCAAGTCTTTTAACGTTCAAATCTGTCGCGTCCATCTAAGATCTGAGATAAAAAAAAAATTAATTTTCTTAGACTTTACAAAGCACGGGAGCCGCTGAAGGCGGTATACAGCTGCCTCCAACTAGTCGGGGCTAGTAAATCCATTAGAGCTTGGGATGAGGAGTTGAATGCAGCTCATTCACATATTAATTTTAATAGATGCCATTTTGCCCTGTGGTCTCAACCATTAACCATAAATCAGATCTTTTTTTCCACTCCCCGAACCCTTCTACATCCCCAGTTCTTGGACCCTTGGAGACTGGCTGTGCTTAACGACCCGTGCATCTTACCTAGGGCATGTAGAAAACCAGAAAACACACACACACGCGCGCGCGCACACACACAAAGCACTTACACTGAGGCCTGTGGTTAGCGGTTAGCTATAGACGCTAACTTGCACAGTTTTGCTACACTGTGGCCAATCCAGATAACAGGCTCGGTGACTGTGACAGCGCCGGCCACGCTACACACTGCCAAATGGACACCGTTCAAAAGGGCAGGCATTTAAAAAAAAAAAAAGGGGAGAAACAAGTCACCAGGAGTTATGTAAGGGAATTTCCAACAGTTTGAATTGCTGGTCAGCTGAGGAAACGATAGTGGCTGGATGCGTTGGCATACAAGGCGCGCACAAAAAAGGCAAAGACATAAACAGGAGCAGGGAAGAGTGATTACCGTTTAGAGGGCTGGGAGTTTGTGTTTATGGGTGTTATTTGCATGCGTGTCCATTATTCAATCTGCTTCTCCTCACACTAAGGGCAGGTTAACTGATACTCTGCCTAGAGGTAATGGACAGTGGACACAGACTCCTCACTAAAACAGTTTTTCCAAACACACACACACACACACACACACACACACACACACACACGCACACACACACAGACAGAAGTCCGTGGTTGAGTGCTGGACTGAAACCGGAGGTTCCACCGGCACAAGACTAAGCCAGGCAGTTTGGCTCTGGCTGGGGAGATGCTGGAGCTGCTCCACCCTCCTGCTCGCTGCCAACCGAGCAACGCCACGCGAGCCACGCTAACGGGCTGTGGCTGCCGCTGCTGCACACACACGCGCACGCATGCACGCGCGCGCGCACACACACACACACGCACAAACTCTCACACGCACGCCGGATGCAGCTCAGAATGCCAGGCTCTTTATGCGAACTACACACACTCACAAGCAGCGCCCCATCTGACCGCGTTACATAAAAGTGTGTCAA
>CAAKHG010029024.1:2007-35598 GCA_901007715.1 Dactylopterus volitans
TTTTTAATTTTCCTTAAAAAAAAAAAAAAAAAAAAAAAAAAGTCAACCTATTAAATCACAACCCTGCAAGTTATGCGCCTCTACGCTTGGAACGCGGCCTCGCTGAAGTGCTGCGTCTCGAAACACGATCACGCCGCCGTCCATCTGCGCCGAGTCGCTGTACAGCGCTTGTTTTTATTCCATATGGCTTCTATTTACCCACAACTCAAGAGGAAGAAACGCCACCGGGGAAAGGTGTACAGTGTTGCCGATCTTATGCCAGTGTTGCTATTCAGAGATCGTTTTCGCGGTCTGCTGAGCGAGCAGCGCCGGGTTGATGTCGGTGTGACTCTCTGCTCCTTTTGACCGCGTCTTCCCTGCAGCTGCTCACGCCGGCTGCCAGTCTGCTCTCACCAGTCAATATGGCCGCCGAAACGGAAAAACAAAAGGGTTTCCGGGGGCGCGCGCGTGTCGTAGGTGTTAGGCTAAAGGAGCCGCTGGTCACGTTCTTTTGTCGGAGCACGGGAAAACCTGCGGCGCGCCACAGGTGGAGGACGATGATGTAGAATAACAACGTCGGCGCTCTGTTGACCCAAGTGTTTCAAATCAAACAAAGCGTTTCAAAAACCCGTGTATTCCGGTTTCTGCGCGGTATCTCGCTCCAGATGGTTGGAGTTGTATTGTGCACTCAGATAAGTACATGATCCAGAGTAAACTGGTTTAGGAGAGACACGCAGCTGTTGAGTTTTTCAATTTTTCTTTTTTTTCTTTTCTTTTTTTTTTTTTTGTGGCTGCACACAATCCAAACCGAAGTGCATCCCCACTGTAGCGCTGCGACACCAGCCTCCGAGCGGTAAAGCTGTTTTTATGCAATTTAGTTGATTTGACTCAAACTTTAAGTGTGTTTGGGGTCTTTGGCTCGCCACAAACAAGGTGAGAAAGTGGAAAACCATGGCGAGGCGTCGCACGGCAGCTAAAACCCCTGATTGCTGTGATAAGTGCCTGAGAGGACGATGATTTTTGTCACGACGTTGCGTGATGTGTCAAAGAAAAAAAAAAAGAAGGAGACAGCGCAAATATGCCTATTTTAAGCAGGCGGGTCAGATCCGGAGTTAAACGCTGCACTTTTGCTCTGAAAGCTGTAAAATGGAGCAATCAGCCACATCCACCTAGATGAAGGATCAAAACCTGACATGAAATGTCAAGAGATGTTGTTGAAATGTCACTGCATCAGCATTCGTTTTTTTTTTTTTTCTTTTTAAATTATGTGTTTGTTGAGCCCAAGACTTTTCTGATTCCCTCCACCCCCGAAAAAAGAGAGAGGCCCAGATTGGTGTCCAGCCGAGGACCCTGCTACTACTTGTGCAAACTTCCTCCCGTGGACGGCCCCCGAGTCTGCCCCCACATGCACGATTTCCTGACAGCACGCTGTGCCGGAGGAGCGCGAGGAATCCATAAACGGCCGTCCCCTTGTTTAACTTGACAGCGGCGGCATATTTTTGAGCCGCGCCGTTTGACAGATTCGCTCTGCCCACCTGCTGATGAAGGATGGGCCCGAAGACGCGGCGGATAGACAGAGCCTTTGTTTGAGAGCCGCCGCGAGGATGGATGGGCGCCGGGGAGGCCGCCTTGCCGCGGTCCATCAGGAACATCATTCTGCCCTAGATGATCACTCATCATGTCTGCTGCAATCCAGCAATCTATTTGAGCTGCTCCCCCCGCCGCCGCCGCCGCCGCAGACGAGGAGCGTTTTCGGGGCGGCATTGTCAGTATTTTCCCTCCATTATTGGAGAGGCGTTGACGCCCTGCAGTCGGAGACGTGTTTCCTCTTGACTGCGTTTTGCATGCAGTTGATTTTACATGAAGACGGCTGTATCTGTGGAGCCCGCGATGCTCGGTAACGATGGGGGGGGGGCGCATGTGGACCGGCATTAAACAAAAAAAAGCAAACCAAAAAACGTAGAAGAGTCACGTTGAGGGTGGAGGTTGTCACCAGTGTTTAGACCCCAGTGTGTGTGGATGTGAGCAACCTGAAAAAAGGACCTTGAACACTTTTTTGGGGCCCTAACAGGCAGCACGTCTGCACCTGCAGCAACGATCGATCAGAGAAAACCTACCTTTGACCTTGGGTTTTACCTTTCACTCAAAAAGACAGCTCGTATTTGACACCGGAGGAAACGTGACGCTGACGTGCAGGAAAGCAATTCTCCGCAGAAAAATACCAGCTTATAGATGTCCCCTATTTTGACACACAATTGGACCATCTGCATGGACGTGTAAATGACACACGCCTCCCGCTCTGGATGGGCTTCGGTACGGGATAAGTTCTGGTGAATGTGGGAGTGGCATCATTTGCCCCTTATGAATATAACTAAGGATATTTTTCATTTCACATTAACTGAGACTGAGATCAATACGGCCAAAGTTCTATGGTAGAAATCACATTTTTGAATCTCTAAACACTAGTTACATTTTATTATATTAAAATATTTCTATGTGTATTTTTTATGTGTATATATTTCTAATGTATATAGGCTAAGCTGGTGCATGCTGATTACAGGTGGTCTACTCCTGAACTGGGCCTTATACACCATTCAGATTACCTGTGTTAAATTGACAATATCTACATATTATTCCGATTATAAATATTTGTAGCATGTTGCTATGACTTGTTTCGAAAAAAGAGACTATGTCTTGTTACAGTACAAAATCTCCAACAAACAAGTACAAATCCCACTGGATAGTCTCAGGTCCTGTTAGTCATGTTAGACCCACAACTAGAGGATTTGTTGACTGAAGCAGATGCAGCAAACATGTGGTATTAATGTGAATATCAATGAATGTAGCTCACAGTATGTAAAGATATTTTCTCCTCGGCCAGTGTGCAACTTATTGTCTAGAGGGCACAGGGTGATGCAAGCATGGAGACTGGTCTAAGATGGCCATGTCATCACTCTTATAAGCACTCAAAGACAGCCAGAAACACTGATTAAGCATTGACTGGTTAAAAATTGACCCGATGATCATCCAATAGTCAGCTGGCGAGTTTATTCCAAATATCAGGGTACAACCGCAGTCAGTGGGATACGTCCTCTGAGGACAATGGATAGTCTACTTAAAGATTTGTGCCAGTCCATCCGGTCGTCCGTGAGATATGACGCGCGTGGCGGACGGCATGGCAACCAACCGTCAGAGGCTTCGCATTTCACAGTGGCCAGCGCATCACCATTGCAGCTGATTGCATCGCAGCAAGTGTACACCTTCAGTGTGCCGCTGCCTTTGGGATGATCGATGTGTCCACAGGTGCCCTCGGGTGTCTCAAACGTGACAATCCTCACTTGTCATCGATTAGACTCCAAAAGTTGACCATTGAGCCTGACTCAAGCTAATTAAATGACTGTTAGCTTAGATTATCTTCCCAGATCACCAAACGAGAAAAAAAAATAGCCCAACATCTTGATTTTTTTTTTTTTTTTTTTGTGGTGGTTGGTGCAAAACAGGCAACCCCACCCACTATTTCTAGGATAGACTGTAAAGGTTTTCAGGGGGCGGAGCTTAACTGACAGTATGGGTGAACAGTGAAGCTTCTGTCGCCTCACATCGGATGCTGGATGCTGTCAGCGGCAGTTTGGGACCATTGCAACCTTCAGTTAGCCGCGGCGTCGGCATCATAGTGGTGTCTGCGTGAAGTGACTGACTATACAAGGTACATACTTTTTTTTTTACCATCTAGTCTATGTCAGTTTTTTTTCTTTCTTTTTTTTTTTTTTTTTTCAAAAATCCAGCTCTCGCCGTTATTTCTCCCACGCTTCCGAGGTATAAACAAAAAGGTTTCTGTATATTCTGTCAGTAAAGAAAAAGGGGGAGCAGCGTTTCTCGGCACGCCGTTAAGCCTCCACTTCCACTGGTGCCTGGTAATTCACAGGCCTTCTCTAGCGCCCTTTGATCTCTTTGAGGATCGTGAACAGAAAGCGCGGAGAGGCTGTACACATCAGTCTGCTGGAGAACAATGGCGGTCAAAAGAGTTCCTAGTCCCAGGGAGAGCCGGCGCCTCACAGCGTCTTTGTCTCCATCATCTCCATCACACAGCTGATTTGGTGTGCGGGGACCAGAACTGATGTGGAGCTGCGGTAATTGAATCATAAAGTGACCCAAATGAAAGAATTGATTGGCCCTGCAATCTTGATGCGTTTGAAATGAGTCTCTTACGCTGATCTATTAGGATATTCTTCAGGTTTAATTTTGATTCATTGTTACGTTGTTCTGAGGGCTGCTTCACGGGCTCCAGCAGCCACGCTGAGTGGGCGTATTGCAGTCGACGGATCTGTTTTGGATTACCTGAGAGCGTATGGAAGAATGTGGATGTGTTCTATGCCTCTGTGACGGGGACGTTTTCAAATTCAGCACCAAGCATCTACATCTACGAAAACTCTGTAGATCTTAGTCGTCAAAGGTCAAAGGTCAGTGTGACCTTGCTAGAAACTAAAAACACTGTTATGGGCTACATTCTGCATCGTAACTCTCGAGCTGAAAGGGTGCACCACTTTTGATTGAATTCTCTCACGGTCTTCACTGCAGTACTTCCAGTTTTCCATGATGATTATATTTTTGATACTGTCCAACATTGCAAACCTGATCTAGCAAGAGAAGACGCACATCCACCCCATCCCGCCCTCATGTCCCGCCCGTCTCTTCACAGTTAACCAAGACCATCAAGCTCACCAGGACTATGCAGTCAGCTGTACGTAGGTTCAGTCGTGCTTTGAGCGAAATGTTAACGTCATTATGCTAACCTCTTCCCAATAACAGTGTTGATTCTGCTGCTTAGTATGATACTGAATACATATACACCCGCGGCGGCTGATGCATGTTTTTTTTTTCCATGGGGGGTGGGATTCTACCAATAGTCTTGCAAACAGGTGCAAAGGTCTCGAACCCACTGCCAGTGTATTTACACAAATTAGAAGACCTCCATTTGCAGCTACTGAGCTGAGTAGATAGTTATTGTTTATTTTTCCAAACCAAAGAAATTTCAGTGGTCACACAACAGAACAATGCTGAGCACGACACTGAACAGCAGCAGACACATCCAGGCCTTCTTACTGTAGCAGCTCCCGGAAATTACCCATATAAACGTCCTCCGTCATTGGCTGCCTGTCTGATTAAAGATGTCTGGTTAGTCAAAGTTCTTTCAGTCTGAGCTTCTCCTGTAAATTTCTCCTCTCCAATGGTGTTATTTTGGGTGACTTTACCGAATTTTCTTTTGACGTTTTAGCTAAGGCCCCGTCCGTCCGCCCGTCAATCATTGTAGACTCCTGAGATCTCGACAGCCACCCGCTCTCTGCTGCCCCCCGTGGTTGGTGAGGGTATAAATCAGCAGCGCGCCGTGTGTGGGCGCGGCTGCTCAGTGTCACGGAGAAGCTCCTGTCGCTTTATCGAACTGAGCATGTGCACGTTAAAGGAGAGTCAACGGGAAGCGCGCCTTCGACCAGTAACCTTAGGCGAAGAACGCACTCGTGTCGCAATCATTTTTTAAATTTGCATTTAATTGCAGATGAAACATCTTACTCACGATATGATATCCACACTTCTTATTCCAAAAAAACAACACATTTCATTTTTTTAAATTCTTATTCAGTGAAGGTTTTGTGTGGGCAGAGGCGCTTGGGGAGGGGTGGGGCGGTGCCTTAGCGCCCTCTATTGACCAGGCGCCACTTTACATTAGCATCTTCATTTAGCGCATTAGCATGGTAACAGTTGCCAATTAGCACCATACGAAACAAATGGGAGTGGCATGGTTTTGCCGATTGTTGGTCATAAACCCAAATGTTAGACAAACTGAGACGGTGAGATAGAATATAACAGATCACAGAAGGTTTTTCAATTCCATCTGTGTGGGAACATTGTTGGACTTTATGGCAACAGATATCGAGATGTTTCCCTCAAAGCCACAACACTTTAGTGGCTTTGAGGGAATCCGACTCATCCTCTGGTGACAATGAATGCATGTACAAAACTGCATGGTAATAGTAATTACTGATATGCTGTATGTATCTTTGGTGCAGAAACAATTGAATGTTGATCTTTTTGTTCCTAAATTAGGATAAACACACATTTGTTGCCATTTATTGCAGTTTATCAGCCAACCAATATGACAAATCTGAACATATTTACTTCCTGAAATTATGCATGCTTTACACTACACTTCACAGCTAGCTCATTTTCCACCGCTCATAAAAATGTGCCACCCTGTGCCGTAAATACATGCGAATAATTATTAAGCGGTATCGATGTTGTGCATCTGCACTGTCTGTCTTGGGTTTCTGGGTACATTAGTGGCGAGACGCATGTAGTCAGCGATGTAGCAGGTTCACTTAGCAGCGGGTATACAGAGTCAAGGTTTTGTTCGACAGTAATAGTGCTTATTCATAGAGTAAATATGCATTCATGTAAATTGGCTGCCTCACTTGTCTGACTTTGCCTCATGGCATAAACATGAGTCAAAGTGATGCATATAAATCAGTGTAGTAAATGCCCGCCCCTCCCCTTTTTAAAAAAAAATAAAGAAATGTATCTGTACGTGCAATAATCAATCACAGCCAGACTTTGTCATAGACTCATTATGCATTACTTAAGTAAATTGCATAACTTGCAAGCCCTCCACATTTATGGGGGAAGACTGCACACACTGACTTCTGTAGTCTTCCCACAGCCGGTCTGCACTCCTTTTTGATCCAGCTTCATTATGCAGAGGCAGGCAGACCCATCATGAAAGCTGAGACGTGCCGTGTTCAAGTCTCCCAATTTGTAAATGCGGAGATGTACTCAGACAGCTGGGTGAGGAAAAAATGTTAATTAGGGTCCCTTCTTTGAGGGAGAATACGACCATATCTTTTACTGGATTACAAACACTTCATTGGCGGTTAATAGACCAAATTAATCTCCTCTTTCGCTCCTTAATGAGGCCTCTCCCTGCAAGCTCTGTACTTTGAACCTACATTTCTTTATCCGACCTTCCCATGTCCTTTTCCTTGTGTAAACCTCGTGTCTTTTCACATTTTTTTCCGGAAACTTTACAAAAATTGTCAGGAACATGCGATCATGCACAGTATACATTGATCAGCCATAGCATTAAAACCACTGCATGTTTGCCATGGAATATAACGCAATACATTCTGCCTTCAGGAGGAATTTTACGTGTTACATTACTTGTTGACATATTTTAACAATTGTTATTTTTTACTGTAATGATGCTGTTGAACTGTACTGCGTTTTACTGAGAGGCGTCCCCAACATATTTGTCATCCTACTCATATGGGTGCCAAAATATTAGGGACACCTCCCAGTGTAAGCCAGTACAGGTCAACAGCATCACAAATTGCAGTCGCAATAACAATCATTAAAATATGTCAGCACCTCCTTCACACCTCCTGAGGGGGGAATCTGTTGCAGGGCTTTTGCATTATATTCTATGGTAAACATGCAGCAATCATAATGTCATGGTTAATCGGTGTGTGTCGAGGGGCTGGTAATAGCTTTTTCAGTCTCAGATATCAGAATCAGAAATACTTTATTAATCCTGGAGGGAATTGTACAATAATAAACGTTATTGTATTTTCTCATGTCTAAAACAATATGAACTGGTGGCTTTGAAGTGGAGGGCATGTTTTCTTTACGGGTGTTAAACGCTACATAGGTTGTCATTCATGAAGAAGTGGGAGGTTGCAGGGGCCTCGGGCTCAGTGTGCTGACACATTTCCTAGGGTCTCTTTGGGAGAAAGTGTTCCATTTCCCCCGTGGAGTATACATTTCCTCCTCACTGCCTTCTTTTTTCGACTAAAATGGTGGACGATCTCAAACAAACAGTAGACTGGAGTAAACGAAGAAAGCAATTACCTCCTCAGTAGCAATCTGCACCTCTGTTACCGCATCTCCATCTAATCTCTCTCTCCAAAAAATGGCAAGACATTTCGCACCCTGTACTTTAGAAGAAAGATTTCAGTGCCTTATCTTGAGAAATTGCAGCTGACATACGAGGAATATTAAAAGCTGTGACCCTTTGCTCACTTTTCATAATAAAGCCGCAGATTGACTCTGGGTTTTTATCATGGATTATTCATTTCTCTTAGCTTGTGCCACCTAATCTGGATATCAGCTATTCCATTGTATGTCACCCGGAGAGAGCGCACGAGTAGCAGTGGTCACCTTCAAATGACAACGCTCATCTGTCTCCAGCCGTTGTATCGCCGGCGTTTTCCCGCTCATAACCTCCTAGCCTGTTAGTCTGGGCTCCTCTTTTTCTTCTTCTTCTCCCTGTCTCATCCCCAGATCCTTCTCAGCGCCTTCTCCCTGCTTGTCACATCTCTTGCTCTCTCTCTCTCTCTCGCTCTCTCCATCCCGGTCTTGTGTGGTGCCGCAGGGCTCTCTGGCTGATGTAATTTATGCTATCTCCTTTGCGAGTGTGAGGAGAGAGTGTCCTGAAGCCAGCGCTCTTCATGCAGAGTGCTCCTGTGGGAGGCTGTGAGCCAGCGCTGGCTGGCTGACTGACTGAGCCTACCCTCTTTCTCCACTCCGCCATCCCCGCGCGCACAATGAGCAGCAGTGAGCACGCATGAGGGAACGGCACCGCATCTGCATAATGCCACATATTGGGCGCGATGTCGTCCCGGCGATCTGTCCCGTGGCCGATCATTACGCCGAAGTTAGCGTTTCATGCGTGTTGTTTGCAGATGGAAGAAGCGTTTAGCTTGAGTCAAATCCATCAGGAGTCCATGAACAGATTGGACATTTAGCAGCGGTAAACATTCCACATTCTTTTTTTCCCCCCTTTGGAACAGGGAAAGATTTTGATGTTGACTGAATATGTTTATGTGTGGTTGCAGGACTGCAATCCATTTCTATGACAACAGAGAAGGCTCTGGCTGGGGAAATGAAGAACGCAATGGAGGGTGACGCCAGGAGAACCAATCAGGTGAGAGTGAGAGTGTTGTAGATCATCTTATTGGGCCACTCAATCACTCAGGGGGCCTTCAGGATTTGTGTTTGGTATGCAAGGCAACCGAAGCCCTCGCCTGTGTGAGCAGCCACGTCACACATCTTACTATCAACACTTACGTCCATGCGTTTGATGAGCGCTTTTTAAAAAAAAGAAAAAAAGAAAAATGCCTCGAGTGTTTAAATGAAAGGACGGCATTCACTTAGAGGAAGGACGCTCTCTCTCCTCCAGGTTCCAGAGGACCATGGGGATGTGGATGATAGCTCAGAGAAGACGCCCAGCAAGGCCTCCAAGTCTCCCCAGAAAAGCAACAAGAGGCCCAAGACTGTCCCGGTTAAAGTCACGCTGCTTGACGGCTCAGACTATGAGACCGCGGTCGAGGTATGTTATTCACGTTTTTATTCTCAAGGATGTAAAAAAACAAAACAAAAAAAACCCCCTGCTCAGTCCACATAAAACAGCTACGACTGTAAAGCAATGACATTTTACTCACCAAGTTATTGTCTGAGATCTGGGACATCACCAAAAAACAAAAAAACAAAACAAAAACAAAACAAAACTGGGCAGACATGAGCAGTTAGACGATGACAGCGGTTCGAAGGACAAAGGTGGAAGAACACGAACAAGAGAATCATCAACCGTGCCCTCCATTTTTAACATCCACGGACAAACTCTCCGTTTTGGATATCGATGGCGATGCAGTATCACAGGTCTGCTTTGTCATCGCGGTCCTCCTGAATCGGGGCCACTTCAGGACCTCTCTTACCGTCTGACTGCTGCTTTCCCGCTCCAGCAGACCGGAACCCAATTTGTAATAAATGACAATAAACTTTGAATCTGCCTGTAGATTCACAGCTTTCTCTCCAGATATCCATGCTCTGGTAACCGTTCCAGCGTTCTGCAAGCGTGCAGAAAGATAATTAGAAAATTTTATCCAAAAAGGTTGTTCCGCTGTGTTGCTAAAACACAGATTGGCCGTGTCTCCACGGCTAGAATCCAATATCTCGCCGTGAAGGGTTATAAGAAATACAGCGTTTTTAAAAGCTGGTGTACATCTCCCCCATTTGAGCAGAGTCCTTGACTCAGCAGACCACACCAAACCTCATTGGGATTACGTCTCCCTGGGTAATACATGTTACTGAGTCAGGAATTTTGCTCCTGTGGCTGTTTCTCCCTGCGAGGGGAGGGATGAAGGGGGGGATTGGTTGAGGAACGTGAGACTGGCTCAGTAGCGTGGGGGAAGGTGAGCAATCCCATGAATCATGGATGCTTTTCTATTGGTAAACAGACAGATACTGTACAGCTCAATGAGTTCTCAACATTGCTTTATTGGAACATCGTGCCAGCCCGCACGCTCATCACGACTGCAGAGAACTAATCAGCTCCTCAACTGAAACGCCTTCTCAGGAAGCACCAGGGGTACGAGCGGGCGATCCCGCACCAGATGGAGATCCTGGGCAGGACTGGCAGAGGAGCTGCTGCTGCTACTGCTGCTGCTTGCCGCTGCCGCTGCTGCCGCTGATGATGGAGAGTGATGTGAGACAGGAATGATCTTGTTGGCTGCCTGACCTCATTCATGTCAGCTATTTTCCTTTTATGGCTGGCTGCCTGTCACGTGGCCTCGCATGTTTTACTTACAAGAGCCTGCGAGTGGAGTAAACACACGCACACACGCACACGCACACACACACACGCACACGCGCAGAAACACAGAAACACAGCTACACACATGCATGCACCGACATTCATTCATGTCACCAGGCCAGTGACACTAGAGGTATTGCACTTTGACAGGAAATCCATACAGGTGACAGATGAGTGCTCTTATGTTTGACCGCAGAGAAAATAGAATGGGAGAGGGAAAGAGGGGTAGGAGCGGAGGAGGAGGAGGAGGAGCAGAAGGAGAAGATGAAGGGTGCGGGGAAGGTTGCGGGGAGGAGGAGTCCGCAGCGGGTGGAAACGCAGGCGGCGACACAATGATGAATACGGTACAATCATCACCGTAATTACGGACACGGACGTCCACCAAGCAAAAGGGCCTGATGATGAAAGCGCGGAGAAGCAGCCGGAGCGTCACACCGATGCTCGGCGGGCATTATGGATATTGATTGGGCGCGGTGCATTTACATCATCCAGTCTTTAACCTGAAGCCACACTATTAAAGCGAGAACCCCATCATCTGGTTACTACCCACGAGCTTCCGTGAGAACCTTCCAGCTCGCCCTGAAAAAAAGCATCTGGCTTTTTGAATGAAACCTTGAGGACACTATTGTGCTCCTGCTAGAAATATTTAAAACCCAAAGCTGAACAGAATTTGCTCTGCAGGGCCCAACTCACGAAATGCTCGTGTGAACTTTCCTTTTTTTTTTTCTTTTTCTCGCTGTTCAGCCACGCGACCGTACGAGTTCTTCACCTTCTTACAAAGGCATTTCTGTTTCGGCCCTGCGTTTTCCCTCCTCTCAGTGCTGCAGCAGAACAGCAAAACCGTAGTTCCTTTGCGCATCAGTAGTCTGAATAGTGATACAAAGTTTTAAATTTTGAACAGAGTTTGTTAACATTGGTGGAGCAAGCGCAGCATCGTGACAGCGTTTCGGTTGGCGGAGTAGGTGGTGGTTGGATGGGAGGTGTGGAGACATGGCATCCCCCCCAGATATGTTTACTGAATGTGAAAGTGCTCCTCCTCGTGGAGAACTATCAGCTGTGAGGTTCATGTAATGTAGTTAATGAGAGGAGAGGCAAATGAAACATTCATGGCGCTGGGGCCAGGCTCGGCCTTTGAATAAATCTGTCTCTTTTGCAGTGTATCTTGCATCATTCTCCCAATTTTAAGCAGCATCCGTCTCGCACGCTTTCCTGCAGCAGTGCCGCCCGGTTCTTCTCATCCTGGGAGGTCAGGGTGGAGAGTTCGCTGCTGATCTGGAGCTCAGCCTCTCCATCTAACGGCCAGTAGCTTTTATGGAGCGCAACATCTGAGCAACCAAATTTAGAGCTCGGGAGTGAGTGTATACCCCACATAGCACTCCTTTTGTAGCCTGTGAAAACTGTTGTATAAATAGCTTTGTGGCTCTGAAGACAGCTTTGTAACATCAAAAAAAAAAAAAAAAAAAATAGAGATTTTCATCAGGCAAAGTAAGTGTAATAGCAGATGTTTTGCACATTCGGACCAAAAAGAAAAACAAATAAAAAAAATGTTCAGTTTTCAGTGCATCTAGACACAGCAAAATCCTCTCAGCCGACAAATAGCGGGTCCTTGTCTTTATGCTCACTTGTGCGTCCTCGCATCCTTTCTCCTCCTGTTACCCACAATTTTCGCCATCATGAAGAATGGCTTTAAATGCTGCCAAGAGGAGATGATTCTGAAGGTGAGACGAGGCATCTGGAGGAGCTTGAAGCAAGAAAGCACAGGTGTATCCAGCCTGGAACTCTCTAATCAGCAGCGGGATGTTTAAACGCTGCACGTGAGCCACGGATTTCTCATTTTGGCGTATTTGGCTCCTCCTCTCCCGCATCCCCGCCGGGGTTTTGCCGAGACGTGAGGGAAGCGCGCAGGCACATTAGCAAAACTGAAAGCACCCAACGTCTTCGCTCCTTCGCTCCATCCCCATATCTTTGTGGAAGTGCAGCACCTGACGGCTGGAATAGCTCTGCGGGGTTTGTTTCATCTGATGATGACACACCTTGACTAATAAGTACGCAGTTTTGATGTGAGCCTTGCGGAAGGAAAAGGAATCGCCTCGGAGAAGCTTAATCAAGGCGCTCGACACCATCCCGCGTCAGGGGAAGTGACAAAAAAATCGGACTGATTGCCAACTTTCTCCCGGCCGCTCTTTAACCCGTTCGCACGCTTCGCTCAGTCGCCCCTCATCTCGCTTGCAGGGGTGGAGGCGATCGGCAAAATAGATTTCTAGGATTACGCCAAATGGCCGCTAATACAATCAGCCCACAGAGCTAGTTACAGCAATGTGATTGGAGCCAGTTCGAGCGACAGTGAAATCTCATCAGCGGCTCCTCAATTGGTCGCTGCGCTGCAGGCGGGGTGGGTGGGTGGCTGAGGAGCAAGGAGGGATGGTGGTGGTGGTGGGGGGGGCAACCTGAGGTGTGTGTTGCAATTTCATTTAGTTGGAAAATCGAATACACGCGCCACTCTCCCAAAAAAAAAAACTCTGACTGCAGCCTCTGCCTGTTAATCAGCATTGTTCTCCCGCCTGCTTCTCCTTTGGTATCAGCAGCGCGGCAGGATGTAAGTTATTAATTTGGCTGAGATGTGTTCAGATGCTTTAGTAATTTGCCTGTCTTAAATTTTTTTTTAGAATTGTTTGTGAGCCGAGCCGAGCCGAGCCGAGCTGTGGTGGTGGTGGTGGTGGCCTTGTGGCAACCAGAGATAGAGAAAGTGAGCGCGAGGACGCATACAGAAGGGACCTATTGCTTCTGTTTCCATGGCAACAACTGCTTGGTTGCTTTGTCGCCATCGAAGCCAGGTTTCCCTCGGAGAAGAACATGGTGTGTGTGTGTGTTTGAGTGTGTGCGTGCGTGTGCGTGCGTGTGTGCGTGTGTGTGTGCGTGTGTGTGTGTGTGTGTGTGGAAATAGTGGTTGCCAAGGCCTGTGCAACCTACAGAGGACCGTTATCAGCCCCGAGGGACGCGGGAGAAAATAGGTGTGGCCTGTCGCAACACAGCTGTGAAATGCAATTGCTCCCCTTATATAGACATAAAGAGTGTTGCTCCTCCCACTCAACGGGGGAAGGAGCCGGGCTCGGTGCTGGAAGCCTCCCATATGCACAGATGGGGATGGATTTATATGTTACTGATATTTTTGACTCATTTGTGTCGTGAAATGACAATAAAGGAAGCTGGTGCAACGCCTTGTTTCACCCGAACGAGCGGCGACTCACGCGATCTTTTCCAACATGATCTCCAACAGTCTCGTGAATCAATTAATCTTTTTTTGAAATAGTGATGTTTTGGGGTTTTGTCCTCACGCCAGCTGATGGTGTAGATATGAGCAGAGTGGAGCATTTGAGAGACAAAATTATGATGTAGAGTCTCAGACAGTCGCCACCTGGAAATCCTAGTCTTTACTAAATTGCATAGTTACACCCTCTCCTCTTTATTGTCTTTGCTCTGCCCAGTTTTGCTGTGTTCTTACACGTCTATTTGTGTGTGTGTGTGTGTGTGTGCGTGTGTGTGCATGTGTGTGCGTGTGTGTGTGTGTGTCTCACAGAAATTTGCCAAGGGCCAAACCCTGCTGGACATGGTGTGTGGCCATCTGAACCTGCTGGAGAGGGACTACTTTGGCTTGACTTTCCAGGACACAGACAATGCCAAGGTCTGATGCACACAAGCATAACACACACGCGCACGCACACACACACACACACACACACACACACACACACACACACACACACACACTGAAAAAGCCTTATTAGGACATCACATAGACTTGCTTTCATCCACTGCAGCTCATGGATTGGGATCTGTTGATTCTTAGCACGTTTGTCCCCAACTAAATTCCCACGCCGCATCGTCCAGCGGGAAGCTTTAGATTTCCAGACACGTGTAATAGGTTTTTATTGACTGTGATTTATATCATCGGACAAACTTTGACTAAGTTGGCATCTTTTATTAAACCATCAATATTCCCGCTAATCCATAGTTAAAAGCTGCATTTGCTTTTTTCATAGTAAATTTTTGTTTTTGTTTTTTTTCGCTGCTTGCGGTAGTTTTACTGTTATCACTTATTCAAGATCACAAAAATCGAACCAGCTGTCAAATTAACAAGCCCATCTGCTGCTTTAGAAAAAAAATACATATATGTAGGAACTAGGGTTGCCAAATTTCGGAAATTTTCCATGGCAATTAACAGGAATATATGGGAATTAGCGATAATAAGCAAGAACAAACCCGCAATTTAGGAAATTGAAGGTTGGCCCTTAACAGAGAACTTATAGTTGGGCAAAACAAATTGTAGCACAGTCTTGGAGAAAACACCCATATTAAATGCAAGTAGACTTACATGTGTATGCTGTTTCTCGACCACACACACCTGCACACAGCCCACTGCTTACCACAGGGCTATCGAGGCCACGCCCCCTGCCTGCGCTGTGCATCCCCTCCATCACATGCAGAGGATTTCTAGAACCCCGGAGTACTGAGGCCACACTCCTGAGCCCAAAGCACAAGACGACTGAGGCCACACATTTGAGCCTGGGGGTCATTTCACTTTAGGGATGAGTAACCTTTTACTCTACATTCATGTTTCTGTTGTCGAATGAAATAACTGACTGTTCAGTACGAGAGCTCAAAGTTTACAATTCCTACTCAAAAACAAATCTGTTGAAAGGTCATGTTTATATTTATGTTTGGATATAATACATTGGTTAAACTACCCCCAGTTTCGAGCTAATTACCAATAATTCCCATAATTTCCGTGGAAAGTTTCCAATTTGGCATGTTTCCAAAATTCCCCAGTTTAATTTCCCATGGATTTACTGGCAATTTACCGAAAATTGTCCGCCCCTTTGCAACCCTGTTTGAAACTCACCTCAGTATTGTGTCTTACTTGTTAATGGTTTGAATATCTCCTGAAAGATCCGTACATTTTTTCACTTTTCCAGAGTTTTCATCAGAATCAGAAATGGCAGCATTCCCAAGTAGGTTTTCACAAACATAGAATTTGTCTTGGTAAAGATGTAGTATAAATATGTGTGTGTGTATACACACACACACACACACACACACACGAGGGGTTTCTGCTCTTTTTAATGAGGCCAGCTGCAGAGGGAAAGAAACCGTTCTTGTGGCGTGAGGTTCTGGTCCGGGTGGACCGCAGTCTCCTGTCAGATGGGAGAGTATCAAAGAGCTCCTGCGCGGGGTGGGAGGGCTCAGCCACAATCCTCCCCGCATGCGTCAGAGTCCTGGAGGCGCACGGTTCTTGAAGGGACGGAAGGCTGCAGCCATTCACCTTCTCAGCTGTGCGGATGATGCGCTGCAGCCTCCCCCTTGTGCCTGGCAGTGGCAGCAGCGCACCAGATGGTGATGGAGGAGGTGAGGATGAACTCGGTGATGGCAGCGTAGAAGTGCACCATCATCGTCTCTGGCGGGTCGAATGTCGTCAGCTGCCGCGGGAAAAAAAAACATCCGCCGCTGTGCTTTTTCGGTGAGGGAGTTGATGTTCGGCTCCCACTTGATGGTGCCCAGGAAACATAAGGACAGTACGCGGAAGCATCCAGCGGGCCAGATTGGACCCTTTGGTGGGCCGGTTCTGGCCTGCAGGCCGCATGTTTGACCTCCCTGAACCAAAATTTAACGAGTTTGTCTTTCCCAGGTGTCCTGAAGAGGTTAGTTGCTCTTTCAGCCATGATTAACCAGTCTGAGCCTGGCACACACGACCTTTCACATTTAAAAATGTGATTGGACCAAATGGCCTTTCAGAAACTGTGCATGGGGGTCCACAGAGAAGCATGAAAGCTCCAGTGACATTAAGCGGAGGAAGCTGAATTCAACTGGCATTTATAGCCCCAATATTGATGCTTTCAATGTTTATAAAAGCCTTGATCTATTTTATTGCAGCGTGAATATATTTGGCTTTCAACTGGGGAATAGATTTAAAAAGGGAGAACAGCCAGAGAGGTGCAGCACTTAAAAGGGCTCCGAAAGATGTGAATATGGATGAATTTGCTGAAGTCAAATTTCTCAAAAAGGAATCGTCTCTCTTTCTCTTTTTTTTGTCCCCGCCTTATCAGAACTGGCTGGATCCCTCCAAAGAGATTAAGAAGCAAATTCGCAGTAAGTGCACAAGCACACGTACACTTATTGTCATGGGTGTGTGTATGTGTGTGTGTGTGAGAGTGAGCGTGTGAGAGGGCGCAAATTCAGACGCCGAGGTGGGACCAGTCAATTAAAGGATTTTTCCTGCAATCCGGTCACCACATGGCAGAAAAACCCTCAAGGTTTCAGATACCAGACGTGGGCGAGTGGTTGTAGCACGGCGGCGAGCTGAGCATCCACTGCAGGTGCCGATGGGATGATGGACGGCAGCGAAGCGCGCCGCGTTCAGGGGCTGTCACGTAAATAGCAAAACAGGATGCCGACCCAAAATAAACAGCAGTAGGTGTACTGTTTATTTTTAAGCGCGCATACAGTACGTGCTGCATATACTGTATGCCCTTTTGTGTAAAGCTGACGTGACGGAACGCCGTCTCGATCCCGGCTGACGTCCCTGACTTCCAAGTCCAAACCTGGCCAGGTCACGACTGGCTGTGGTCCACTAGCCGCACTTTGACATCAAACGCTTGGCTGTGCGGTTGAAAACAGCGTTTTTTTTTGTTTTTTTTTCTTATGCTAATGTGCCTTTCACGTTCTGTTACCCTCCTCCCGGCGTGGATGTGAGACACAGACAGTGACCCCCACTGCTGATTTGTCCACAGTTGGCTCCTGGATTTTTGGATTCTCTGTCAAGTTCTACCCGCCTGACCCATCTGTGCTCATCGAAGACATCACCAGGTCGGTCTGAATTCCCCAGCAGGGGTTCATTAATCCTCATAAATACCCATAAGGTGACGAGTCGGACAGTTTATCTGGATTTAGACGAAATGTGGCAGCTAAAACAGAGTATTCAGAACAGTTGCCTGTGAGAGATTTCTGTTATGTGAATACATTTTCGGCTGTGTGGAACTATATGCTGTATGTTCAAGTGACCATCTCGGCTGTTGTTGGTCTTCTTGGTTGGGAGCCATGTGAGGACAGATAATCAAACGCCAATCAATCGATAAACTTCTCTTTGAAACATTAAATCTCCGCCACTTTGCTACAGGATAAGCCCACGTGTTTGATACTGTAGCTACTATGTTTACAAAGCCATCGTCTAAAGTGTACTGTTAACTATGTCTGCTATTTTTTTTTACATTTAATCTTAAACTCACAGATCCAGTGTTTTCTTTTTCCTTAAAACCTTTGTCAGTTTTCAGTTCTAGTTTTTAGTTATTTCAGTTTTAAGTAAAAAGAAACCCCGAACTTTTCTGATCCATTTTCAGTCATTGACAGCAACATTGTCTTCAAAAATCAATAGACCAGCGGTCATCTGTTCACCCCTTCACAACTGGTGCGAGCTTAATATCAAATGGAAGTAAAAAAAAAAAAATGCTTCATGGTTCAAAAAAAAAAATTGAAGCATTTAGAGGTGGAAGTATTTAGCAGCAAAAACAGACTTGCTCAAAGGGACACATCCAGCTTGCTTGGTTGTTTACGTTTAGTGAGACTAAATCCTCATAGGCGCGAGCAAAGTTAATTAGCAGTGACCCATTGTGAGATGCTAATCTCCATGCCACGCCGCTGCCTTTGGTAATTGGCTTGACAGAAAAAAAAGAAAGAGAAAAAAAAACGCAGTGTAATTTGACATCCTGTTGTACCTCAGATTCTGTCGGGTGCAGCCTGAAATAAATCCCCTTTATTGACTCTGTTTATAGAGGTGTTCATTTATTTTGAGGTTCATTACCTCCAGCGAGGAGGTTATGTTTTTCAATCATGGCTATCGGTTTGTTTATCATAAAAAAAAGAGCTACTTCTACTGTCTTAGGATGTGCAGGGATGGAACCACAGACTCTATGGAACCTGGACGGTGGAGCCACAATACCGAGTGGCAATCAGATGAAAAAGCAACACTTTTTCACAGTTATAAAAAGGGTTTTGCTGTTTCTCCTCTTGAACTTTCTGACGTGCAATTAGACATCATTTTATAAATGCCTCCGTGACATCTGCCGAGAAACACTGGAACAGACATCAGAAGGAAATAAACGGCAAAAAAATGACAGAAAGCATCTTTGGGAAAGAAATAATATCAGGGTTATTTTGACATTTTAGTTTGGCCCAGGTCCAGTCCACTTCCATGGGGCAGGATATATTACCTGTACCGCAGCTGGCCACTAGTGGGCCATCAGGATCACGCTGTCTAGTTCGTATACACAGATTCAAGCACAACATTATGACCACTGCACGTTTACCATCGAATATAATGCAGCAGCCCTGCGATAAATTCTCCCTTCCGGAGGAGTTCTATGCTGAATTCCTATTGAATGTATTTGAGAGACTCATGTTGACATATGTCAATGATTGTTATGAGGACGGTAATTTATGATGCCGTCGAAATGTCCTGGATTATACCAAGAGGTGTCCCTAATATTTTGGTCATCCCACTTATATGAATTAGGGTGACAAAAATATGAATAACCCATGTCATACGATTCATTAAAATATGTCAACTCTCAAATACATTCAACAGGAATTCAGCATAAAACTCCTCCAAGAAGGGAGAATTTATTGCACTTCACTGTAGTACTATATTCTATAGTAAGCATTTACTGGCCATAATGCTATGTTTGATGCTTGATCAGTGTATTTTTCTATGGGTGGAACACGGACCTCTTAAGCTCCCGGGTTCTGTCTCTGCTGGCTGGGTTCTCCAGGTACTACCTGTGCCTGCAGCTGAGGGATGACATCCTGTCCGGCCGGCTGCCCTGCTCCTTCGTCACTCACGCCCTCTTGGGCTCCTACACCGTCCAGGCTGAGCTGGGAGACTACGAGCTGGAAGAGCACGGCCCGGACTACGTCAGCGATTTCCGCTTTGCACCCAACCAGACGCGTGAGCTGGAGGAGCGGGTGATGGAGCTGCACCGTAACTACCGGTGAGGAGGCTTGCTGATTAAAATGAATGCAGGAGCCTCCCGAGACCCCGCCTATTCATTTATGTCCTCTATGCTGGACGTTGGTTTTCGGTCTATGTCTTTTGACTCGTTTGGGCTACCCAACTAAGCCCTGATCAGCTCACTAGGCAAAACGCCCTGGCATCTCCAGCGATTATATCAAGTGTTTGAGTTGGATGAAGAGAACTCGGTTTTACATGCTGAGAAAACAGGTAGAAAAAAAACAAAACAGAAGGCGGCCTTGCGTGCGAGATCCTGATCAGCAGGTCAACACAAGATTCGGGCCAAATGTTTAGTTTAATTTAGAAAGTTTCCTCAGTAAATGGGTTGACATTCTTGATTTTATAGCATTGTATTATAAAATCTAAAATAAAAACATTTTCTGAAATTTTAAATTGTCGCTCCAAAGAGGCAGGAAATCACCAAAAAAAAAAAAAAAAAAGTTAAATTGAAAGATATTTTTTCCCTCGGGTCTCAGGAGGACAGTGATAATGGCTTGTTTATGCTTGATATATAAAATGGTGATGATGATATTTTTTTTTTTTTTTACCGCAGGGGAATGAGTCCAGCTGAGGCTGAAGTGAACTTCCTAGAGAACGCTAAGAAGCTCTCCATGTACGGAGTGGACCTGCACCATGCCAAGGTACAGAGACGGCACATGCAGGCTCCCATACCCGGGCAGCACGTCCACGCACAATGTTTTTTTTCCTCCTCCCTTCGCCTGTGTTCACCAGGATTCCGAGGGCATTGACATCATGCTCGGCGTGAGCGCCAACGGGCTGCTCATCTACCGGGACCGCCTACGCATCAACCGCTTCGCCTGGCCGAAGATCCTCAAGATCTCCTACAAGAGGAGCAACTTCTACATCAAGATCCGCCCCGGGGAGGTAAGTCAGAACTGCCGCCATCGCGTCTTTTCGCATCTTGCCCGTCTCAGTGGGAGTTCAGTGCCCAATTACTGCATGCGGAGTCCCACTAGTGCAGATCCTGACAAGCCATTCTGGCAAGTGGAATGAAAGATCGTTTGGTGAGGAACCAAACCCACGTCTCCGTTTCATGGTTCCGCAGCCGTTAGAACGACACCATTGTCTCTCTTGACTCGATGCAAGCAGCATAAACAGCAGTTTTACAGTTTGATAAAAGTGTTACTCCGGAAATTTATCTTCTGAAAACCGTTTGACAGCTGATGTGCAATTTTTTTTTTTTTTTTGCTCCAGACATTATTTATAGCCCCCAGAGGTAGTGCTCTTAAAGAGTAGACTGATACTGTGACTCATGTTTTTATTCTTTTCCTCCGTCTCGCTTCCTCCATGGCAACTTTAAAAGCTGATTAGCCCGTCATGAGGATTTATACTTTCACCGAGGATTTTACTCGCCACTCTCGGAGCCACATTAAGCTCGCTCTGCTTTTCAACTCCATAAAATTACAATGATTTGCTGTTCTTTCCTTCAATCTGTGTCTTTTGGAGTATCCGGAATATTTTTTTTATGTTTTTCACCCCCCCCCGTTAAACTGACATTGACACGTAATATTCTGTGTGGACACTCTGCGTCTACCCCCTTATGTAGGCTGCCTCTTCAAATTAGCCTGGAGGGTCATCATTGTGCTCTAAAGCCGTTTCGTTTGCTAAGTGTTTCCATAGATTGTCTTGGGGAAACAAAAGTCGGCTTCCTCTTGTCCGCGCTTAATGTTTAAAGACGTGTTGTTATATTGCTAATAACCTATCGATCGGGAAGCTGCTTCTTCTTAGTCACGTCGCCGAGCATCTGGCGGAGTGGGCGCAGGGGGAGGCTAATTTTATGAGTTGGGTTAGACGTGGAAAACGACGTTGCAGTGGGAGACAAAAGAAAATAATTTAAAAAAAAAAAGAAAGATATTTCTAAGAGTAGGGGGAGAAAAATTATTGATTTTTTTTTTTTTTTGCTGCAGAGTAAACAAAATTCACCCCGCCACCATCCCTCCACTTTGCTCCGCACTCGTTCCCCTCACTCTCCCTTCCTTCTTCCCCTCCTCCCCATCCCACCCACCCATCACTCCTGTCTCCCACCGCTCAGTATGAACAGTTTGAGAGCACCATAGGCTTCAAGCTGCCCAACCATCGGGCCTCGAAGCGATTGTGGAAGGTTTGCATTGAGCACCACACCTTCTTCAGGTAGGACCCGACGCACGGATGCACAGTCAGACTTTCCTCTGCACCCTGCCGACCACCGTAGCACTTGGCACAGTACAATCGACCCTCCATGTGATGCCAACCTTCGGCGGTAAAACCTTTTTTTTTTTTTTTTTCTTTTTAAATTTACAGGTCCCATCGTTTCCCATAATTTGTTAAAAGTCCTTAAGAGAAATAATTTGCTGCCAATTCCAGGTAAATGGATCCATTCCAATTAATCACCTGCGCTAAGCGGGTAATGTTTTTGGTGCCATTTGTTTGTCAGGATCATGCAAAAAATTTACATGGACATTTTTCATGAAACTTGGTGGAGGTGTTGAAAGTAACCTGGAGACGGATTTTTGGAGGAGATCTGATTGTTAACATGGCCAGGTTGTTGTTGGTGTCGTTATTTTTTTTTAAAACTTTTTCCAGTGTTCAGATGCTAGTGCAGGAAGAGAAGCCTAAACTGTTTGAAAATGTAATCATCCTCTTTGGCACAAATCTGTGTCTTCACTTAGAATTTTTTTTTTTTCTTTTTTTTTGTCAGTGTACAGACAAGTTCGACTTCTTTCACGCAGCGTAACAACCTGAGCACACAAAGCCTGACACGTTCTTCCTCCGTGACCCTCCCAGTGGCGGCAGCAATATCCGTTTGCCCCATATTCTCCCCTATTAAGTGTGACCAGGATTTTCAGTGGGGGGGAAAATGCCATGAATGACGAATGAGATGAAAAAGACCTATTCAACTCGCTGTATTTTCCCGCATTTTAAAATGCTAAGTCATTTATATACGCACGATCAATAGTCTCCTGCCTCTCTCCTGTCTGCAATATGTAAAAAAAATTGAATTTTTTATTTGGTTAGGGAAGAGGGAAATCATTCTCTGCACATGACCCATCCTATTTATAGAATTTTTATACCGTTTTAATACACCCTGCGCTCTCCAGTCGCACAAATGTTCAATGTCCTCGCACTCGACAGTCTTGCGAGGCGGCCCGCATCCTCCTCCAGGTACAGAATCAAGGATCTGGTCACTCGCAGGGAGGCGTTTAATGACGCTGGACACAATCATGAAACCCGGCCGCGTCCGTCTTTGACGGTCAGATCAGCCAGCAGTGCGGCGCCGGCGCGTGTCCAAGCGTGCAGGCGGAGCGCCACAAGTGTCGTCGGAACTCCCTGTGCTCGCCCCGTCACTTCACGTGACAACGGCAGATAACGGTTACTTTTAAGTGGCGCCGAGTGACAGTGGGCCACAGTGGAAGCAACCTGTTGTTCAGTAGAGTAAATTATCTGACAAATGCCTTCATAATTGAATTTTTTTTTTTTAATTTGAAACACGAACATAAAAAAAAGAAGCTCGCTGTGCATACAGAGGCTAGTTAGACATGTTTTGAAACTCCCTTGGACTTCCCACTTGCAGTGTATCATGAAACTGAAAATGAAAGCATGTGTTTCATACTTTTGTAAACATATCCAGCCATTAATTATTAATATCAGCAATAACACAAGGCCGGACTATCGGACGCCACTTGGTCAACTGAGTTGCCAGAGTGTCAAGATGTGGCATTTATCCACATGTAATCATGCAGTTCAACACATATGGATAATTCAATTGAATAAATAAATAAATGGCAGTTAAGTTGGTTGCTTCATATACTCTTTTCAAAGGGAAAGCGCAGTCATCAGGATCGGCCAATAAACTCAACATAACTCAACCCAAATTGAATACCGTAATTCTTTTCATGACATTTCACAGGCTGTTGTTCGGGAATCTTTAAGAAAAAAAAAAAAAAAAAAAAGGTTTTACCCATTTTTCCATTTTCTCCTCTGCCTTGCATTCTAATTGGTGTGAAATCAGGCAAGGTATAAACTTTCCAAACCAACTTTCCCGCAGGTTAGTTTCCCCAGAGCCGCCCCCCAAGGGCTTCTTGGTGATTGGCTCCAAGTTCCGCTACAGTGGGCGGACTCAAGCCCAAACCAGGCAGGCCAGTGCTCTGATCGACAGGCCTGCACCTCAGTTTGACCGCTCCGTTAGCAAGAGGTACATGCTGCCCCGGAGCATTGATGGAGGTAAGAGCTCCAGCTGTTTTCACGCATGCGATGTCTTTGGTGCCACTGACATCAAGGGACTGTAACTGGGTAACGCAGCGGGTTCCCCTTTCCCTGTGACCAGCCTCCGCTCTGGGTGACAGCATGGACCAGCTGTCCCAGCGAAGCTCCAGTGAGCAAACGCAGTTCATGTCCAGAGAAGATCTTGACCAAGAGGGCAGCCTGGACCTGGACCACGACCAGTACCACTATCAGGACCAGGAGGCAGAGCGGGACCAATACACGGACCAGGAGCTGGAGCTGAACCAAAGTCACGAGCATATTCGGGACGCCCACATCTCGACGCCCACCAAGACTTTGGAGCTAAAGGTAGGAGACGAGAGGGGACAACACGTAGATACTCAACCCGGCTCTCGCAGCTTCGGCTTCTGGTGGTTGGAAATCATAAGAACTTAAACATTAAAGTTCAATAAACCCTGAAGCTGTCAAAGAAGTACTGTATGTAAAACCTTTTTTGGAAACACAACATCCACAAGGAGAAAACACTCGAGTCAGGAAAATCCCTCATGAACTTTGACCACCGCTCCCCATCCTTCTTTCACATTCCTTCCCGCACTTTTTTCTTCTTCCTCTCCATAGTCAAACGTGTCCCATCTCTGGTTCCTTCTCGCTTCTCACTCGTTCTCCAAATCTCTTCCAGATATATAACTTTCTGGCCCTGAGGTTTTTTTTTCTTTTTCTGCCCTTCCCTTAACTAACAGCTTGCTTTCGACGGTTTTCTCCCCGCTGCTGTAATTAACTCGCCCTTGCTAACCTCTGCTTTCTTTCTCTGACCTCTGTCCTCCATCTTGTCGTCTCCTTCAGGGCGAGGAGGCCGGCTCGGCCGTAGAGTCAAAACCAGAGGTATTTTGGCCGCTTTTGTCCGTGTGGTTTTGGCTGTAGCGAGTCGTGCGGTTGTACTCTCTGTGTGTGTGTGTCTGCACAACCTGTCTGTTCTGGTTGTTTGTCTCGGGAGGGGAATGCGATCTTGTTTCATGTCACGATTTCCAGGATTCCTGTGACTGCAATCCATGGAAATTGCATGAATGGACCTTCAGCTGAATATACACAAAGTGTGCGACATATGTGCATTCAGCTTCTCGTGTCCTGCTTTTTTTTTTTTCCCAGTCTGCCCAGTGGGAAATATTGTCTGTGGAAATTTCTAGCTTTATCTCACAATCGCTCGGTGGAGGCTCTAATCCGTCGTGCCCGAAATAGTCACACGACTGCGATGCGGAAAAAAAAAGAGCTTCTTTTTCACTTGTCAACACATGTTCGTGTATCTCTAACCGTGTGATAAATTGGAGGGAGTGATTGTTATTAGCAGGACAAACAGATGGCCCTCAAGCACTGTTGATAATTCAATGAATCAGTGGTTCCCCAGTTAACAAATCTCCTGATACATTACCAGAGATGTGTAAAAATAGCCGTTTTTTGCCAAGTGTGCGCTCTGGATACACAATACGTTTCTGCAAAACTGCTGTTTCTCCTGCCTCCATGCTAGCGACAGCTGGGGCCGCAGGCAGTGTGTTTTCAGGTGGTTCGACTGTCTGCCATCTGTCTGTATCAGGTTTTTTTTTTTTTGGTCTCAGATTAGGCAAATTTTTCATTAAATTTGGCATAAATTTGCTCAACATGGTCTCGAGGTTGAGGTGATTAAGTTTTGATGGGCAAAGGTCTAACTCAGGAGAGCCTGAGGGATCCTCTTTTCATCTGGTGCCTCTTGAACTCAAGAATGGACTGATTAGAATTTCTTGGTCAAAGGTCAAGGTCACCGGGACCTCGCGAGACAGCTTTTTGATGACAGCTCAAGAATCCATTGGCTGATTACCCGAAAACGTCTTTATATCTATTTCAAAATTTATATTTTCTATTCAAAGAGTCAGAGTTCAGCTCGTCTGTGACATTGTAGCGATTTGCGAGAGACGCGTCTCTCTGGCTTTTGTCCGTTACAGATACGAAAGTTTTGATTGGTCGGCAGAGGCAAATGACTGCGAAGCTGAAACTGTGGTTTGTCTGTGTATTAGAGATTATCCCTCCGTATCCAGTTTTGCGCCGGCCGTCCATAAGCACGTGGGATCATGCACAGCAGGAAATATTGATATTGCATTCGTGTCTGAAGAGTCCGATCATTTGTGGTTGGTAATGCCTTCCCATCACCTCTGCAGATGAAGAAGTATGGGACTAATCCCCCTCTGCAAACACTCAGTCTATGAATTACTGCATCAATTATCAATTGGCTGACATTGAAATGGATGGTCCCCGTCTTCTTGGCAGAACATCAAGTGGCTTAAATGTCTTATTCCAAAGACCTGGCGGCCAACCGCGTCTGTTTGTCTGTCTGTTTGGCCGCCTGCCTTTTTGACTCACCTACAGCACTGTGCCTCTTTGTCTCTGCACGCGTCTGACCCCCCCCTCCCCCTCCCTGTTCCTTCTGCCGCCCCCATCCTCAACCTCAACCTTCTGCTATGCTCAAAAACCCTTCACTCCATCTCACTTGCCCCACCTCGGGCTCCCTCATCCGTTGGACAAGGATCTGGCCACCCCTCGGCCCAAACAGGAGGTACTGCTCGTCTTCTACTTTTTCACCTGCGTTGACACCGGGAGTTCTGTGTTTACCCCCGAACCTGTTACGAATCCCGCCGACGGCGGCGGAGCACGCGCTCAAACGCTCGGGGTTATTTTAACTTTTGGAGCGCCGCCGTCTCGAGCGCAGTTTAATTTTATCAATAATGTCAGCTGTCAGAATCTTTTGCGTTATCCGTCTCTCCTGCAAATGAAGAGTAAAAGCAAACGTGAAGCGATCTTACAAAGATCGTTTCTCACCCAACACAGCAGAGATGCTTGTGTATACGACGCAGTAGTTTGTCGATGTGACCAAAAGAATCTGAAA
The DNA here is from genome assembly GCA_901007715.1 of Dactylopterus volitans. Taxonomy (NCBI): domain Eukaryota; kingdom Metazoa; phylum Chordata; class Actinopteri; order Syngnathiformes; family Dactylopteridae; genus Dactylopterus; species Dactylopterus volitans. The sequence goes on from CAAKHG010029024.1 coordinate 28,816, forward strand.
TATTTGTATAATGACCTGGATCAGGCATATTAAATTGTTGATAATGACATAAAGAGAGCTGCGCTTTATCTGATAACCACGAGGTGCAGCATTCAATTCACCGCACAGCACGATAGAATAAGGATGACTCGACCGTGTACCACGACCTCATCAGTGAGAGGAATTTTTGAAACTGAAAAAGTGTCCGCCCCTATTCTCGACTTAAACGCGCATCTGTTTAAATTGTGGAAACAAGCATAACCAGATTTTGTTTTCCGCTAATCCTTGTTCCTGATGTACCCTTCACCGTGTAAGCAGCAGTTCTTGGATAAGCCAGAAGATGTTTTACAAAAGCACCAGGCCAGCATCAATGAGCTGAAGAGGGCTTTGAGGCAGCCGAACAGCAAGATGGCCCAGAGGGAGAAACGCCTCTCCTCAGCTACTCCTCCTGCAGGAACCCCCGAGCAGAAGCCAGTAAGAGCGAGATTTCTCCTTCTGTGTTCATATGTCTGCTTAACTGAACCACTATTAGTTTCCTATATTACCATTTCCCGAAATGCTGTCGCTGGCTTCCCCCTTCCTCGCCCTGTCTACACGCATTCATTGAGTCAAAAGAAGCGCAGAACACGCGGCAAAGCGTTTTTGTTTTTTTTTAAGTATGAAAGACAGGTGACTTACCGGTTGCAGTGTTTATGTGGGGAGAAAAAAAACTAATCATATCAAAAGGTGGAGGAGTCGTGTATCTAGCCAGGCTAATGCAACTGTTTACTCTATGTTAACATAGGCCACCAGTGAAGCCAAATTGATTGACAAGCAGGATGCTTATGAGGGAGTGCTGGATACTCAGAGTCAGGCTTCTCGTACGGGTCGAGACTCATTCGCGCTCGCGTCTCGGAGCGAGGCGAATGCGAGCGCTTGTCAAAGGCCCCGGGACTCGTCCAGAACTCGAACCGGAATGCCTCCAAAACCCGAAACGGACTTCACAGCGACAGGACCGACAAACTTGACGGATGGTACCGTAGCGACTAACGGCCATCATGATTCTTTATCGACGAGGATCCCCATTCACGAAAATGGATACGGCTCCCCGAGAGACAAGCAGGGGAAAGCAATCAGCGACAGAGACGCCAGGCGATGTCGGCACGAGCGCGGCGCGCATCAGGACAGGCAAAAGAACTTTGACGCGCCGGCGGCGGAGGACTCGTTGGCGAGGGGCAACGGGAGCCGAACCGCGGTGCACTGCAAGACGTGGAGGACGAAGGACGCGAGCCCCGAGGGCGCCAGAGATTGCAGCAAAACTGGGAACTCAGAGGTCACCCGCCTGGTGCCTCTCAAGCCGCAGAGATCGAAGAAATCTCTGAGCAGGGAGAGCACGGATGCTGAGAACCCTCCGTGTCAAAGCCAGCCTGACGCAGGCGTCCTCCATGCCGTCGCCCGGACGACAAAATCGAAAGACCAAACCTGCGAGCCGGAGAGGAGAGCGGAGGATGGCGCGGCGCGGCGGCCCGTCAAGGAAAGCACAGCGGCCCACAAATACCACAGGGAAGCTGCGGCGTCGCACCGGCAGCATCAGCATCAGCAGCAGCATCAGCATCAGCATCAGCATCAGCATCAGCATCAGCAGCAGGAGCTCAGAGAGCTGAGGGAGGCGGCCGGGCAAGGTCAGTGGACGAGAGGGGACAAGCGGCGTCACACTCACAATAACCCCCAGTTTAAAGACAATCTCCTCCCTAAACTCCCAACAGCTCCCCCCCGAACTCTCCCTCTGAAAACGCAGTGGTCCCGAGACCGCCAAGGCCACACGGACAGCAGCCACATCCACCACAGGACGCCCGGCCAAGACACCAGCAAGCGGAAGCAAGCGGTAAAACCACCCGCCCCCCCCCACCTCCACACCCCCACAGCCGTCGTCCCCACCTCTCAACTGTTTGTCAGTCGTCGGACGGTCAAACATTGCATGAGCTTGAAGCGATGTCATGCAGACCTTGTTTTTTTGCCATCTAGAAAATCCAGTCGATCACACACACGCATCCCGCCCCCCCACACACACCTGCTCAGACCTCATGTGGCTGTGTATGAGAAACGTCCCTCCGCATCGCATCATTGGCCGGCCTCGCTCACGTCCATGGCCCAGAGAGCTGTTTGCTTCCCCTCGTCCCCCCCCTCCCCTCAGCAAAGCTTGACATCTGCTTGGCCATTTCAGAACCCCGCAGGCCTTTTTTCCGGCAAAGGCGCCTGTTATCCTACCTTAACGCCTGGTCTCCTCCTTCCAACATCCTCACACAGTGAAGGTGGCTGCTGTTGCAAGGAGCTCAAGACCTTTTCCACCATGTTTTTTTTTTTCCCCCCCTTTCTTTCAAAACCTGTTTTTCCACATAATTTGAATCTTTTGTGTGAATGTCCGAGAAGGGCATTTGAATAGAAAAGTGTTCTGTCTTGGCACCTCTGCAGCCGCTGTGGAGAATCACAAAAGGCCACTAGATGCAGTCACGGGGCCGCGGAGCTGCCAAAACTTTTCAGGGTTCAGGTATTCAGACGCTGCATTTACAAATATGAATACCTTTTCCCTGAAAGGAAGAGGAAAAATGCTACCAAAAATGTGACCCTCCAGTGCATGGCATCACCGGTGCACTTGCGGTACTTTTTAGCCTGTGAAATAAACCCTATGAGCATGCCTCCGACAGCAGACTTGAGCTTTGGAGTCTCTGGGAATCCTCATACGTGTGTTTATTGTCCAGCTTTAGCGGAAAAAAAACAAACAAAAACCCTCAACATGGTGGATGAAATCGGTGTTTTCGTTTCTAGAGAAGTGAACACAACGCGAAAGCAAGCGGCATGAACGCGGCGTGCAGAGAACGGTGCACACCTGCTTTCTCCAGATATGAAAATCGATCTTTCCATGGGCCCCGGGTTGTTTTGTGAGCGGAACTTCATTTCAACATAGCGACTAAGGGAGAAAAAAAACCCAAAAACAAAACAAACAAAAAAAAACTCTTATCGGTTAATGCTTGATCCGTTTCCGCTGTCATTGGATTGAATCTCCGCGCTGATGTGCTTTACCTGTGCTACATTAATGTCTATTTGTTGTTTTTCCTCGACAGGAGACACCTCCCACGAGCGCAATTCAGGAGGAGCCTCTCAGCGAAGCCTCAGTGAGTATCCGCTCAGCTCCACCAGCCAGACACCAACAACCCCCCACCCCCCTTTTTTTAAGCTCATCCTTTGCAAATGCACAAACATTGCATGGATCTTTGTAGCTCATCTGAACAAGCATCCAGGTTCCAGACCGATAGGGGGCAGCGTTGTGCCAGAAAGACTGGGTGCCCAGTCCACTATGGTGGGAAATAAGGAATTGCTAACTTCCTTAGCATGCAAGGAAGAGCAAAACCAAAGGTAGCCCCATTCCCAGAGGATGCAGCCCAGGGAGCTGAACTGGTCTTAGAAACAAGCCTCCTGCCCCCGCGTGATCGTCGTGGTGTCAGCTCTTAACTTCCGGAGCTCACGTGTGCGCTATTTTTAATACGTTTTCATTTTTCTTGTTGTGAACCAGTATGGAACAGTAAGCGAAACGCAGCCCAGCTTTGACTTGATAACGGCCGAGACGAAATCACGGCAAAAACATATTTTAGAGACGACAACAACAACAACAACCGCGCTGTGTTCGGCTTCACGTGTACGCCGATCACTCAGCTCCTCCCATTGGAAAGCGGCGAGACTCATATGACACAGATACAGGAAGTGACCGGACAATGGGGCATCTCTCTCCTGAACCATCTCCGGCCAAAAAAAAACAAACAAAAAAAACCAATCTCCCTTTCCCACTGATTCAACACCCCCCTACAGTCATGATCTCTGGGTGATGACCACAACCATGATACCGAAATAGTGTAACTTTCTCCCGGTGCGAAGCCTGGGCTGATGCTCCACTGACCCGCGATCGCCAGGTGAAGAGCGGGATCATTAGTTACGCGCCAGAAGTACAGTACTCCGATTTAAAGGCGCAGTACATCTGCGCCTCCTTCACGCCACACCGACTCGCCACACGCCATCGCCTTTGGAACAAAGTGGTATTATGAGATGAAATGGACTGTCGCCAGCGTGCGCAGATTAACTTCATATTGTCACATTGTTGTGCAGGGTGCAGCACAATCTGTGAATTCATATTTAATCAAAAGAGGGGCCGAACCCCCTCCACCACACTGGAGACCCACTAAAACTAATTTTGAATGATTTTTGCCTCCATTGTATTGCAAGCTATTGTGAAGCAGGCCCGGGATTTTGATTGATTATACAAGGAAATGTGCCTTTTACATGGTCTGATTGAGTGTTAACATGCATTGTGTGAATTAATGAAGTGCTCGTGATTCTTTTTCTCCAGCGGGAACCCTGGGAGAAACGTCTGGGCTCCGTCTCGGAGGACGACCAGGACCACGAAATCCTCTACCTGAAGGAAACCCACCTGGGAATCGAGCGCAAATGTTCCAGCATCACAGTCAGCTCCACGTCCAGCCTGGAGGCCGAAGTCGATTTCACCGTCCTCACGGACCTGCACACCGGCATGGAGGAGTTCTCCAAGGGCATGTCTGAGCTGGGAGAGAGGGACATGTCACCCGACAGGGGTCTGTGCCTGGGAATCGACTTCCTCCAGCAGCAGGGCCCCTTTGAACCGCCTCCTCCATTAGTATCAGCCCCCCTGCCCCGAGGAGCCAGCAGCAGCCCCCCAGCCAAGCACACCCAGCCCGAAGAAGTACGACCGGAGGTCAAACGGCCTGAGGTGCAGGTAGAGCAAAACTCTGTTCTCCGAAAAAAGGTTCAGTCATATCAGGTGGTTACGGTGGGGAGCTTCTAATCTTCCGGTCTGATTTATTCAGACATCTGAGAACTGTTATTTTTAGAGCCTGATGGAGCCTAAAAATATGCATCTCGGTTTCCTTTCAATCAAGACGAAGTGCCGGTGGGTTTTAGCTGTGAACGTCTGGTTATGCCACAAAACAGCCCTGAAATCAGAAAAAGCTAAAGAAATTCCATCTCTCGACGTGTTTTTAACCAGATGCACATTAAAAAAAACAAACAATGAGCACACTTGCCAAAACTCGGAAGGACTTGATTTCCTTCCTCAGCCTCGTCGCACCCTCCTATCACCCTCGTAGTGCCGCGCCAGCCTCCCGTGAAGCGCGGCGGCGGTCCTCCGCGGCGAGGCGGTCGCTGAGTCCATGCGGCTCCCGACTGCGCGTGCGGCGGTCGGTCGGTCGGCGTGAACGGAACGCGCCGAGGAGAATTTGGCGACGGCGTTGGCGCAGATCGCGGCGCGATGGCACCCGTTTTCGTCACCCGTCTCGGCATGTCTTCGGGGCGTCTGCTACGGCTCTTCATCAAGCAGCACTCGAGGATGACGACAGTCGCGTTTTTTGTTTTTGTTTTAACCCCTCGAGGTGTTCCATTAATTACTGATGTTCGCCCCGTTTTCGCTGCTTCATGCGCATCAGGCGCTCCAAATGGGGCCCTTCCTTCTTCCTGTCCGCTAACCGCCGTGTCTGCTTTCTTCTCTCAAAGCCCGCCGTGCCCAAGAAACCAAAGAGGTCAGTGCCAGTGTCGTCATCGGTGGACCGGGAGCCGTCCCACCGGGAGGCCAACCGCATCGCCGGCGTCGCGCCGCTGAGCCGGGAGGCCAGCGACGTCATGCCAACGCCGGCAGTGAGGAAGACGGATGTCAGAACGGAAACCCAGCCCAATGGGTCAGAGGTCACCACCACCATAGTGGAGTTCACCGATCAGGTCACTTACAAATTTCAGTGCGACGCTTTTGAAGATCCGTAAGAATGTCCGACGGATTGTCAGCCCGCCCGCGGGGCTGCGGGCTCTGAGAAAAGAAAATGATGAAAAGGTCACATTATGCAACTTTTTGTTTCAGGACCACGGTATCGTCGGCCTAAGTGAGGTTTCTTACTCTCCTAGACAGAGCGTCTCCCCTGTGAGTACAAGCGGGAAGACCCGGTTCCTGCTCTCCGGGGGTTAAACCTACTTACACAGACCAAAGACATGAGCAGAGCAGAACTGTTACCATTATCAAAAAAAGGGGGGGATGTTTTTGTCATTTGCGATGATGTTTGAACGCACGTGACTTGAGTCCGCAGCGTGCATGACGCCGCCGGCTGTTCTGCCCCCTCCTCAGGTACATATGGGCAGCCTCGGACGCGAGGCAGCGGGGTCGCCCATCCTCGTCACTGAAAACGTTACCTCAGCAACCACACATGTCACCAAGGTACAGAAACCTACGAGAATGACAATTAAGCCTTTTTTGGGGGGGTTTTCAGCATGAGGAGGCACAGCTCCTCTCTGGTGCGTCAGTACAATGAAATCTAGGCGCTGCCTCTGCGGGCTGTTAAGAGAGAAGCCATTTTGTGTTGCAGACGGTGAAAGGAGGCTACTCGGAGACCAGGATTGAGAAGAGGATCATAATCACCGGGGACGACGACGTGGACCAGGAGCAGGTGAGCTCGAGAGCGACGAGTGGCGGTTGTGGTGTTTATGTCACATGTTCCAATGCAAATTTTCTAGGAGAAACAGTCAAGATTCCCATGAGAAGAAGAGGTAGTGGGCATTTGTACAATCTTACAGGAATATACGACGGCAAATGGAACATCAGATCAGTTTAGTAATTTGCCTTTTACTGGTCATAAAACTAAAAGCTCAGCGGGAAAGGTTTTTATAGAACACAGGCTGCACACACTTGCCCCTTTAGTCCTGCATGATCTTTGCAATATATATATTTTTTTGTGTGTGTGTGTGTGTGTGTGTGTGTAG
>CAAKHG010029028.1:18465-45660 GCA_901007715.1 Dactylopterus volitans
TAAAAAACAAATTAAATAAAAAAAAAAAAAAAATTTTTTTTTTTTTTTTTTTTTTTTTTTTTTTTTACCCCGCTGCAGAAGTGCTCTGCTGAAAAGAGCAGACGTTTAAAAGTTTCTGACATGTGTCGCACTACCATTGAGACACTGCCACTGATGTAGGTGGAGCTGACAGCATCCCAGCAATTGAAGATGGCTCTGGGACATACCAAGTTTGGTATGTGTCAACTCTCATTGTTGTCAGGCTGCATCCTGAGTGATGTTGGAATATGTAAACAGCATCATTAAAGGAGAAGTCATATGAAACATTTTTGGGGGTGGAGCAGCAGGGGGAAAAAAAAATAAAAATGTTTTTTTGAGGTTTGTCTTTGAACGCCGGGCAAAAACCCTCCTGATATTTAATCATTTGAGCAGTGAAATACATTTTCTGCCCTTTTATTTGTTGCGAGTGCTTATTTAGCGTCTGTAAAGCCGAGCGCGCCTGCATGCTCCGCTGGTTGATGCACACGGCCTAACAGGGAAGGATTTTTTTTTTTTTTTTAATTTAGGGCTCAAATTCTTTAAGATAATTTGATTCGGGAGGAAATGAAGCAGAGTGAAGCTTCCCTAACTAAAGATCCTGGCTGGAGTTGGAGGCGTTTGCGGTTGAGGCGAACCGAGGAGTCTTACTTCTGGGGCCAGACTCACATTAGTGACATTTATCATTGAGAGGGAAGATGGTATAATTAGCCTGCCAGTCTACTTTAGGCTGAGCTAGCGCTCTTTGTGAAGAAGAATGGACTGCAAGCCCAAGGAGCTGACAGCCAGTCGATAATGTGGCAATTAATGTCATAAATAATTCTAAAGCCAATTATATTAAAATGGACCTCACACTCTAAAACATCACTTTATTTCCTATCATTTTATGATGTGTTCTGTATCAAACAGTGGGAGCAGACTTTGCTCTCGCAGTCTTTCTGCATATGGCCGACATATGCTGCTGCTGCTGCCGCCACAAACGCCGGGGGGGGGGGGGGGGGGGGTGTATTTGCTGTTTCAGTCGGCCCTCGACTTGTGGACGTCCTCCTCGTCGCCGAGGCGTCGCATGTGGCGGAAGCTCGAAAACAAAAGTGCGGAACTCCACTTTCAATCGGGGATATATTGCCTCCATGTTGCGATCTGTATAAAATGGGCTTCAGCTCATAAAGAATGTGAGTAATTTAATGGCAGTAGCGGTTAAATATATCAAATGCTCCTTCTGGCCTTGGGAGGGTCAAGCCCAGTGTGATATATAGAGAAGGCTGTGATGGCTGAAGGTCATGTCAGCTTCTTCTGCATAATGCATGAATCCTGTAACTCTCTCTGACTCCAATCTTCTGAACCTGAACCTTGGGATGAAAATTTTACTAAGTAAATCAGCGAGCATGCTGGCATTTCTATTAACCTCCAGTGTGGAACTGACAGAAACATGAATCACAGTAAATAATATCTTGCAAATGGTAAATCATGTTTACAACTCTGGGCCGAGAAGTGATGTTATGGGAGTGCCATCTGTTCCCTGTTTGTTACTACTAATTTCTGAGCGATTTCTCACAGGCGAGGTGTTTTAAGTGTGAGAAAAGCTTCTTTTAACCCCACCAAAGCGAAGACAAATGATTAAAAGTAAAGCAAGCCACACTCATACACACCCGCTCCCCACGAATGGTATTTTATACTAAACCTGAGCTATACCTTGATTATCAAGGTTATATCTGTAGTATTTTGCTTTTTTTTCCCCCCCCGAACACGAAAATAGCCAGGAGCTTTGATTTATGCATGCGTGGAGTGAAACAAAAGAAAAGGAAACGTTGACCTTTACAGGGACCATAAAGGGTCAGCGCAGCAACTGTGCCTTACAGGCAAATTACCTCCCGGTGCCAGCAATCTATCCTTACAACAGGGATGAAATTCTTATCTTTTGCCATTTGTTTTCTGTTTCCCCCGGTAGAAATGCGCGGAGAGGCGCAGCATTTCTCAGTGTGCCGGTAACCTTGCGAGAGCCATTTAAAAAGACAACGACGGATGAAGTTTCCCCTGGATTCGGAGTAAACATTTAGGCGCCGGCGCGGTGAATCTTTTGTTTTGTGTACACCTTCTCGCGCGAGCCCGCGAGCTCTCCGGCCCTCTTTTATTTCTGTATCAAAGGGTAAGCTAATGCAAAATGTATATGGCCCGTGGCACAAAAGATGGTGGTGGGGCTCGGTACAGGAAGATCTGTGTGCTAAAAGCCCGAAACATCTGTGTAAACACATGGCCTTTTTCCAACCATGTAGACAATGTTCTCATAGCCTTAAGATAGATGTCCAGGGCAATATACCTTGCCCCGGGGCCATGCCGGAATGACTTTGAACATCTGAAAATCCTTGAGCTTCAAGCAATATCCACTTTCAATATTCCAGCTTGACGGCAAAGCAGAGGAGAATCCTGCTTATGGCTTTTGTTTGCCCCCCGGTTGTTCTACTGTAAGAACTGGAGTGATCATAGAGGCACTGAGGGTGAGTGTTAAAAATACAGGAGTTTAAAAAGGTGCTGGAATATTTTACAGCTGCCTTTTTTTTCCAGATTATTTTCAGATTTGAGTGATTTTTTTATTGTTATTATTTATTTATTTATTTTTTATGAGACAGGCAGGGGGCAAACAGAACACAAAAAAAGAGGACCTTCCTTTGTTGTTGTTGTTGTTGTTCTTTAATTCTGTTAATAGCCCAAGGTAAAGATTTATCTGCTCTTGTCAATTTACCTCAGCCTCAATATAAAGCACCAAGGTCACTTTTTCCTTGCCTGGCCCACAGGATTAAATTGTCATGTCCCTCTAATAGGCAGCACAGGGAATCATTAGTCCAGCTCAGCTGCCTGACTGATAGGCATTTCAGTCCAATCATGGGAGTGTGCCGCCACAGGCCAGCCAGTATTGACACTGTGTCAGGACTGAGCGGGGACGCCTTAATCAGCCAGGACACTCTCAACATTGATTTGACAAGCTTCAGTAATGACCCCCTTGTTTTGGTAAAGGATCACTGTTTATCCAGGCTGGCATTGATGCACTTGGAGTGCTGCATTGTCATGGAAACTATTATCACCAGCCAAGCCCGGGCAGCTGGATAAGAGTTGTCTTCAGAGAGGGACCCGTTGAGTTGTGTGTGTGTGTGTGCGTGCGCGTGTGAGTGTCAGTCCGATCGCTGGCGTGTAAATCCGCGCCGAAGCTGTAGATATTCCAGATATTCTCATTCTCATCGAAGATATGCTAGTTAATTAATCTGAGATGTAAATGAGGCAGCTTGGTTCAGCCGAGGTAGCCATGTAACTGCCAAGGCCGCTAAGGTTAACGCGGCACTTCTTTTTTTGTCAATTTTGTCGTTTTCCGTCGACGATTCTGTGCTGAATGGATAAAATAGTGCTGCACATGTTGCGACGGAGCTTTTAATCTTCTTCCTCGCGTGAGAAAAGATGTCATGGTTTTGGCAGCCCGTGGCTGCACTTTTCCCAAATCATCCTTCGTCGAAATCTTGTCTGAGCTCTTGTTTATGGCGATTGCGGCTGAACTTCGCAGTCGCTTCTGATAAGAATCCTAAAGAGCTCGTTAGTTAGCTCGCTGCATGGCTGCACACCGGGAGTGTGCTCTCCCGTTTCAGCCCTCGTTGAACCTGTGTTTGACTTCGCCCTCTCCAAGAAAGACTCGACGTCTGTTTGTCCAGCTGCTCGCCTCTCCAGTCGTCTTTCCATCTCTAGCCCGACAAGATGTTGACTTGTCTGAGTGAGAGGTCATCGACAAAGATCCCTGACCACTTTTGGCAGATGTACAGTAGCTCAGGATCGTCACGCCATTATTAGAAAATCCGCTTGTTCATACCTTGTTGCCATAGCCAAGATTGTTCGATCATTACATTTTATGGCGGGTTAGTCACCTTGTCACCGCCAGCTGTCTTCTTACTCTCTATTATAGTCTAATTTATCCGTATCTCTTAAGTTGTAATAGAGTTTGGGCAAACACTTTTCCTCCTACTTGCCACAAAATGTTGATCCTCCAGAAACGTTTTGTTGGGATTGCAACTCAATCAGAGTCACACGTCTCACCTGTTCCCCTCTTTCAGAAACTCGATATTTTTCGAATGTGTTTTTATTCATAAGGTTCGTTCTTACTCAACTCCTCAATCCTCAGATCTTAAACCTCCTAAATTTGTCACATGCAGAGGTCATTTTTTGATAAAATTTAGGGGCACCAAATCATGGGCTGGCTTTTCCCACCTGGCAAAAAAAGACTTATAAAAGATGCTTAAAAGACCATTTAACTGCTGTTCTTTTACTGCTTTTTCCCACGTATTTTTGTCCGTGTATCCTTGTTTTATTGGTTTCACTCGTAGGGAAAAGTACCATTACTACTCGCTCAGGAGTCAATACAGGTGCATAGACCAATATCCCCCCTCATAAACATGCACACACACTCACACACACACACATTTTCTGTTAACTTTATTTAGGTGGAGGCTTCAAATAAGCCCATTCGGTTTTCTGCCTCTTCCTGCGCCGTATATTATTTTTAATCTGTCATTTATCTGTATTTTTTAAACCGTGCAAAAAATAAAACTAAACTATCATGTTTCGCCACAGAGGAAAAAGTGCACGAGTTCCATACTCAAGTTCAGTCTCGCTCTCTTTTGCTGACTGATATTGAACAAGAACTTCTGAGGATTTTGTCTTAAACCTTTGCGATTTAATTTCTGAGTTTTTTTGTTTTTTTTTCCGTCTGCCTGCGCCGTTTCGTGCATCCAAAACAACTGTTGTCTTGCCCGTTGCCTATCAACCATTATGCAATAATGGTTTATAACTGAACAACAGTAATGACATGATAATAATCATAACTTGACATCGTGCGCTGTTGCTAATTATCCACTTGATGTTAACATCAACCGTTTTTCAGGCTTGTAATAAGCACGTTTACCTGGGAGGTGACACCGGCCGGAGGATCAGGCTCATCGGCAGCCTCTCTTGCTGCCTCTGCGGCTGCAAGGTGTTAGACTGTAAATATTATTGGCATGCTGACCGCTCTCCCACGGTGCCACGCTGTGTAAAAATCGTTAACAAGCGGCATGATGGGCCCCTCTCCATCCGCAAGGTGCGAATGGGAAGAGTGTGTGTTTATCGGCCATCATCCCGAGGGTGCCTCAAGGTGCCGAGCATCACATGTCTGGTAATCAAAAAGTGCCTTATGGCGTCATCATAGGGCTTGTGAAGTAAGACGTGCGCGCTGAGCTGCTGTTCCCGTCTCTGCCGAGTGTGGCGGCGAAGCAAGAACACGCCCGAAACCACTGTAGAACACAATACATAAGCTTTTAATTTGTGAAAATACAAAATGAAATCATGTACAATTTATGTACAAGTCTATTTGTACAAGACAATAAACTGTATTTATTATTGGGCGTTTTGACATCCTCAGAATATCAGCTTAGCACTGTCATTGTGTCCACAAGTCAATGTGCTTTAAAAAAAAGAAAAAAGAAAATAAAAATAGAAGCACAACTAGACTGCAAAGTTGAAATGTCTCTCAACCTCACAGGTACTGTCAAACAAGAAAACACTAGGAAGAAATATTTTACATTAAGCTTTACAGATTTCTTTGAGGAGTACATAAATTATGTCATTGACATGACTATCAGACTATTGATTATTGAAAAATAGCTTTTAAGACTTTTCAAATGATTTACTATAGCTCTAATAACCTTCAGGGAATTACATTAAATCTGATCATTTTGAAACTTCATACCCAGATATCATTTATTTTCCCCAAAAAAAAAAAAGAATGAGCTCGTAAGATGGAAAGCAAAGAGCAAAAGTACACGTCTCAGCCTCACAGCAAAAGTAAATTTTTAATTAAAAAAAAAAAAGAAGTAAATTTTGCATAAAACTCAGCAAACTAGAAGCCTCTTTTCGCAGCAGTGGGTCTTCTGGAGTCCTCCGTTGGCTTCAGCACTGCCTGGCACATTACTGGCACTGAGGGATGGACGGCTGGGTTCTCCGTGCCAGTAAAAATGTCACAACCGCCCGCTGTTCGCGTCCAGCGTGGATTCTGGGCCCGACCGTGACGCATCCCGGGCGGATTAAGGGTTTTATGGATTGCTTGTTTTTGTTTTACCTCGTTCCCCCCCCCCCCTCCCCCCACACTCATTGATCCTGATGCAAAGCGACAATGGTGCCAATGCAGCCTTGCGCCGTTATTTAATAAGACGTGATTAATAACCACTCTGGCCTCTGCACTCGGGCCTCGTCCGTTGACAGACTCAAACAAATGCGGCCACGTCGCGTTACCAAGCGGATCCTGTGATTAAGCAGGACTCCACATATAAATAGCCCGGATCCAGTTTTATGATAGAGCTGTTTTCCGTCTGTGTGTGTGTGTAGAGAGGGGGGGGGAGGGACCAAAAAAAAAAAATGTATCTGATTATGGCATTAAGATTGGTCATGGAGTTCATTCATGCGCTTAATGGCCTCCAAGACAATCCTGTGTCAGGCAGTGTTTACAGCCAAAGGAGGACTTGCAGATGCCCACTTCATGCGATATGCGGCTTTCACGTTCAACTCTTACACTCGTGTCATGGTATTTGGCGTTGCTGTGTGTGGAGCCTTTCGCTGTGTTTTTGATAGTTTTGGTTTGATCATTGCGTCGCCAACAAAACAGCTCTATCATATTTTCGGCTATTGTCGCAAAAATAGTCAGAAAAATAAGGATATTCTCCCGAAGATATGTTTTTGTTTGTTGTTTTTTTTAACCTGTGGAGAAAGCTTCACTCGAGAAGAGTTCTGAGGTTTTTTCGGACAACCCAAAACGCAATGTGAAAACATTGACAGCAAATGACCAACAAAAAAAAACAAAAAAAAAAAACAAGATAAGACAAATATAAATGGATAGAGATAAGGCTGGAGCCAAATTCCATTTACACATGGACACTGGCCATAATAACTGTCACAAATGTTGTGAATTAGCTCCAAATGGCAAAGCAGTCGCTGAGAGTCAGTCACCGACGTCGCCATTGTGGTGGGATCAATCGCAGCTGGACGTGATACACACAATTTTGACATACTGTACAGATCTGCAACACTGGGCGGAGTAAATGCATGTGGTAGCAGTGGTTGTTCATCAACAGCTTAAAAAAAAAAAAAAGGCAACTTTTATAACTGCACAACTTGCTCCAATAAAAATAACAATCACCCTTTTCTATCGGTGATTTTTTTTTTTTTTAAATTGCTCTTCTCCTTCGAGTGACCCTCATTCCCCGAACTGGAGCGCAAAAAAAAAAAAAAAAAAAGTCATGGGGTCTGGTCACCACAACAGATTAGCTGTGCAAACTAGTAGGTCAAGAGTGATGACGACAACTGATTATGATTGTCTTCATGGGGGTTTTTCATTCTAGATCTGCTTATGCGACAGGTTTGCCGTGGATGTGAATGAGGAAAGCTTTCTCATCTAATAGCCACTGATGAATTGTGCTTGCAGATGAGGAAAAGCGCCCCAAATCCCAGCCTGACACCAGCACGCTGAGTCCTCCGGGGGGGGGTGGGGACCCGGCCGTGCTGATGTCAGCGTGGGTGCGGAGCTCGGCGTTCTTCTTCTGCTTCTCTGATGGGCGGAATCAAGCTGCTTGTGGATTTGCACGGACTGGCTTGGTTGACGGAGGGAGCGTGCGCGGGCCTGGCCGGCGTGGTCCTCAGGTGGGGGTTCTCTGGCTCATCTGTAAAGCACGTCTTTTCTGAGAGAGAGAGAGAGAGAAAAAGAGACAGAGCCGCACAAAGAGGAGCCACAATCAGACACCGGAGGCTACACGGGCGACGGGTCGCTGTCATGAAGCTGGTTCAGGGTTTTAAGCGCGCGCAAAGTTAGAGGGGATGTTGTAGATGTTAAAAGAAATCAAAGAATTTCTGACATGATGAAAATATGCTCTAATATGGGGGGGGGGGTTGTCTAATGGCAGATAAGTATTGCTCAAGTATCTCAAGTATCTTAGTTTTGGTCTCCTTAACGCCAGTCATTTGGAGGCTGAGCATGTGGATCACATATACCATACTGCCATTGAAGCATGCTGTTGAATCTTTTAGCAGACATGCGGGTCACCGGTTTAGCTTGTGCAAAATTGTAAGTGAATGAATGTAGCTCCACAATTCAGACTGTCAAAGGGGGCCGCTTTCTTTTTTTCGGAGAGGCTTCAGGCTTTTGGCTTGACGCAACCTTGTCACGGAATAGTCCGATGCTATGCACCGATCAGCCATAACTTTACGACCACCTGCCCAATATCGTGTAGGTCCCTCTTTTTCCCCGGTCCATGACCCATCCAGGCCTGGACCCCCAGCTAGACCTCTGAAGGTTTGCTGTGGTATCTGGCAACAAGACGTCAGCGGCAGATCCTTTAAGTCCTGAGAAGTTGCGAGGTGGAAGGAAACGTGATTTATCAGACGTTCCAGTCGTCTGGCCATCACAATTTGGCTCTTGCCCAAAGTTGCTCAAATCCTTACACTGCCTCTAACACTTCAATTTTGAAGCCAGACATACCCCGACCACTGACAGGTGCCACGGTAACCAGATAAATCAGTGTTATTCACTCCATCTCTCAGCGGTTATAAAGAAATGGCTGATCGGCGACTATTGCTGACCGGGTCTCGTGGTCATGCATTCTCACCGGTGGGGCTTTAAGGCTGTGGCGCTGCAGTACATTAAAACAAGCACCCCCTGTGCATTTAAACCTTCGCTTGATAGATGACAAGCAGCTGAAATGGCATCAAACCATTTAGTTGCAGTCACAGTCGCACCCGCAGTGAGATGCACTGCAGAGGTCATCACCATGCTTCCCTGATGCGGTCGTTTGGAAGCGCCGAACTGCTTGGCGTTCATTCAGGGGGCAAAATGTCAGCGGGGACGTGACTGCATTTTGTGCATTATTTAACATCATGCATACTCATTCACTTCCGTACCTTGGCCCACTCTATTCATCCTTGTTGCACTTTGGGAAAAGAAAGTGGCACACTAAATGTAAGCTAAACAGGAGGCACAACGATGGAAAAACTGCACAGTGCTGTGATCAGGGGTGGAAAAAAACAGCGGACGCTCTTATTAGGCTCGGACGCAGGGTTAAAGCAAACGGAGCAACCAACCGGGCGAACGACGAGGGGAGAGAGAGCAAGAGAGAACATGGATCATGTCGGGAGATGTTTAAATGGCACAACTGTGCAACTGCGGCGTGTCGAGCGGCCCTTCCGTGCGCATGCCTGCCGCCAAAGCAGCTGGGGCGTGATGAATGCCGTCCATGTTTCAGATGAAACGCAGAGCCCGGTGAGAAGCATGCGGCTTAAATACCAAGAGCGTTATACAATGTGCTGAAATCAGCGCAAAACAAGGCTGGGCAACTTCACGTACAGATAGGTGTTGGTCCGAAAAACGCGCAACGCAAATGAATCTGAGCATCCGGGCAGATTACTAACCATTGAGCCCTTGTTGTGTTCATTCAGCACCTGTGGGAATGTAATAGGTGCTCAAACAATCCAAAAAAACAAACAAAACTTAATTTGAATGCTCCCGCAGAGGCACTTTTGTAGCTCAAAGTACTTTCAAGAACAATTCTAGAATTAAAAAAAAAAAAGAATCCTCATTAAAAATCCTTATTAATCAAAGTACTCACTAGAATAACTTATAAGCTCAGTAAAGCCGAGGTGGCGCCGCAGAGTAGAGCGATAAGTGTCTGTATGTTCATCCGTCTGGGTACCGCCTCCGATACTGCATGCTGCCATTTGAAAAATTACCATAATATTTGTTCAAAGGGCTTTGAACAACTAAAGTTATCAGACTACAAGGGCTGGTTGCAGTCTGTCCATAACTGAGCCCTCGCTGCTACTTCTATGTGGCATCAGGTCTTAGGCCAAAGAGCTGAGAACAATTTTGTCATTCCTGTTTTGTTTTTTTGGTCAAGTCATATTCCATATTCTGTATCTTGCGTGCTCAGGTGAAGAGTAGCAGTGCGTTTAAATCGTCACCGTCTGGTGGCGAAGGGTCTGGAGGTACCTTCCCTGCATCTAGAGGGAGCTTGGCGGCCACGTTCGAAACCACGATCGCGGACGTGGTTTCCCAGAGCCGCAGTTGTGTGTGTGTGTGTGTGTGTGCCTGTTGCAGGCTTGGCTGGCTCGGGGGGATTACTGTGTAAGAGGACGGGCTTTGAGGGGCCTAGAGAACTGCCGCCTTAATGGTGTCAGCTGTGGGGAGAACTTTCTCAAGAGGCCACGGAGAGTTGCTGGCTCTCGGCCTCAAAGAAGTTCAGACAAATCAGATACCGAACCCGAGGGGAGAAGACTGTCCTCAGCGGGGAGACGCCTGCCAGTGTGGGGGCAACCGTCACGGCCGCTACGCTCGTCACAAGGCTCTGCAGTAGCAAAGGATGGATTCGGGTGCCCGGAGATGCTCATAGCACTGAATACTGTTGAGGTGTCTTGGTTTACACGCATCTTTATGGGGCAATCGAGTTAGTAACTTTATTATTAATTGTTACTACTTGGAACATATCTTGAAATAATTGACATTTTAATGTTGGGAAATAACATTTAAACAAAAGGACAGCTTTTTTTTTTTTTAATGATAATGGAATCCAAAAGGTTATAGGAACGTGTTGTCCCGCATTTCATAGAAAACATATAATTTAGCATGGTCAGGCTTTCAACAAAACTGAAGGTTTTCAAGTTTCAGCCAAGCTAAACTTGGAATTGCTCTTAAGGTGGAGAGACCCAGCGACACAGCAGACACCTTCAACATGGACCTGAAAACCCATCCGGCCTTAAAATGCCAAGGCCGTACTTTGCTGGATTGTTATCATTGTTGATATTAACACGACAGTAGATGAAAACAAATGATTAGAAAATGGAATCTAGCTGCGACTGCATCATCTCGCACCAGAAGGGAGTTCGTCCTGCGTGTGCAGGTAACGGCACCGCGTTGAAATTTTAAATAAGACTACATAATACGATCCCGATAAATTTGTTTTTCAATCGCAGAGGGCCGTCTAAGTACTTCAAGGCATACTAAAAAGCAGAGAGCGGCAGAAAGAACCTCAGTATCTTCAAGGAGAGAGCGAAGCCTACTTTCTTCGCTGGAGGCCCTGCTGGAGGGGACAACAACCACCGCCGCCGCGCTCTTCCGGACCGCGTGGCGGTGTTAAAAGTTAAGACACACACATGCAGACACATTCAGAGAAACACACCCCGACACCCAGACAAAGAGACACGCCGGGGGGGGGCGACAGCCGGCGGAGCTTTAAGGGGGCACGTACTTTTGTTTGCCCCGCGAGTCCCTGCTCTTGGCGCGGTTGGCGGTCGGGATCGAGTGGACGGAGGAGCTCTTTTTGCTGGAGGAATGGGACGAGTGGGACGAGTGGCAGAGGCTGCTGCGAGACTGGCCGGCGTTGTGGTCGAACTGCATCAGGCAGAATATCAGATCCGACGGCACCAGCTCAAACGCGTACGGCGGGTTGGTTATGACGTACCTGGAGGAGGGGACAGAAGTGATTAAACAACAAAATGTTTTTTTGGGGGGAGGGGGGGCGGATGACAGTTTTGAGCACCGAACGCGTGCAAAAGAAACCTCACCGTTTGGTACACTGGCTTTGCGTGTTTAGATGTGCGTCTCGTAGCCGGTAGATGCCGAAGCACAGCATGTTGTACGTTTTCAGGGCTTTGCAGAACAGGTCACCATAGCAACCACCGTCCTGCGAAAAAATGATGACACAGAGATAATGTCGCACGCGGGCTTTCTCACTTCGAAGTAACAATTAAAGAAATGCAACCTCCAGCACCCAGACATTCTCAAGTTCTGGATATATAGAAAGGGAAATCTAGGTAATTTTAAGTCATACATTTTTGAGCAAAAGTGCTTCTGAAGGAGCCGGTTCAGGATTCTAAGATTTTACCACATGCTTCAGATACAGTGCAATGTACACACCTACTTATGAGTTCATTCAATGACGACATTCTATGCAGAATAGTGCAACAACTCGGCAATAAATTCTCCCTTTCCCAGATTGAAATGTTCCACTTGTAATTGTAATTGTTTGGGATTATTTTAACTGTCAGTTTTGCGGCTGTAATCGGTGGACTGTAGCAGTGCTTCTCATATTTTGTCTGCTTATATGACATCAGTTGACAAAATAGCTCAACGTACCTAATAGCTCGGCACGTGACCGGGTATGTGTATTTTCGGAGGATGTTCCCAATTTAAATATTCTAAACACATAGTTTTACTATTATTGTGAGTCAGATTTCTGGCCATGACTGAATCGCAGCTGTCCGTGTTGCGCCGGCTCCTCTCGCTGGATCCAGCTGCCCCCAACACAACACAAGCCAGGACAAAGACGTAGGTAACGAGACCAGTCACTTACCCCGAGGTCGGCGAAGGGCCCGTCGTACAGAGCCAGCTGTGCCACGCGACACCTGTCCCTGTTCGCCAGGGTCTGCGGCGTGCTGTAGCCCCCCCGCAGCGCGTTCTCCTCCGCCAGCAGCCCCTCCAGCTCCGGCGTGGCCCCACCTGTTACCAGCGTCCGGATCAAGGTGAGGATATTATCGTTGAAGTACGTCTGAAGGAATGAAAGCAGAGCAGGGGTGAAGTCACGACTGAGCCCCCCCCTCCCCACTTCCCACCCTCAAAGTGGCGGCCGGGCCCGAGCGGCGCCATGTAGCCCTGCTCCGTCGCGTCGCGTCGCTCTGCAGTCGGGAGTGAAAAAGGCAGGAGAATCCAATTACTGCAGTTTACTCCCGCTGCCGTCAGACAAGAGACGCGGCGTCGCGCTCATGCCATCCAGGCTTTCCGTGCAGCCGCACAACAGGAAATTACGAGGAGGGGGGGGTAAAATGTGTGGAGGAGGATGGGGGGCAGCTTTGCAAACGGCGTGCGAGACGTGAGGTTGTACTTCCCCCTCAGAGCAGCTGTTACCTTTTTTAAATTCCTACCAGTTATCACTCAGCTGAATTCAACAAGGGCAAATGTTTGCCCCTTTTTTTTTTTTTCTTTTTTTTTTCTCCTCTTAGCACCGCAGCGTCTCGTCTCCCCCCGGTTGTGCGGCGCAGTGACATCTCCCTCAGCCGCTGACAGCACTATTGACTGAGATGATGGATGAGGGCTGTCCATTAGGTAGCATTACCTCTGTCTACACTGCAGCGCACTTGAAGGCAGCTTTGTTCTAACCTCACTCAAACTGAAAGGCGGACAAATGAAGCCATCATGCCCGCTACGACTTACAGTCTTGTCATCTGTTTATTTGTCTTTCGTTTTTTTTTTTTTTTTTTTAAACAAGAGCCGATGGCGTCGACATTTCTGACCGGGGGTGCTTTGGCTTTAAGCCCCGATGTCATAAAACAAGATTCCGTTGACATTTTGAGATCATTGATGAATTGATTTGCTCTCGCATAAAAAAAAAAAAAAATCCCTAACAAAAGCCATTTGTATCTATCAGACCGTCGGTAAGCCAAATCGATACAGACTTACAGCACTCATTAGGGAGTCCAGCACGCTGACTGCGAAGGCCGTCCCACAGGCAAAAGGCTGAGTGAGGTATAATTCAGTGTCCGGGTCGTCGTCGTCATCCTGGTCCAGAAACTGGACGTTGGAGTCGTTCACTATCGGGGTGGGGGAAACGTGAAACGTGAAAGTCATGACGTATTCAAATTGTGCCTCTGCACACCTTCCTATGATTTCATAATTTGATTGAAAAAAAAGCATTGATTTTGGTGATCAAGCATACATCAGGCAAATACTTGATGCACGTGAGGAGGTCACAAAAGTACAGTGTGCACAACAATCAGTAGCTGCAGATATGGACTGTATTAGAAATCGGTGTAGGAGTCAACAAATTTATTTCTTCATGCCAATATTTTCTTCTTCTTTTTTTTTTTTTTTTTTTATTCCATAAGCTCCTTTGCAGGCACTGAGATGAAACCGCGTTCTGTGTTTGTGTTTGGCCTTGTGGCCAACTTGCCTCTGCCACATTCCATATCCAGGCAATTCATGCACACTCATGACACCATGCATATTGTCAAAGCTCCGGCCTCGATTCAAAGTCCTCCTGAGGTCAATATCAGTAACATAAATATGCCATTGTTTGTCTTGTAAATCCAGGACAGAGCTTCCAATTACTTGTACGTGAATGTCAAATCAAATGAGAGTATCTCATTGCCCCAGAATCCTCTTTGAAGATGTCTTTGAGCGCCAAAACACATGCAGCGGCCGGAGGAAAGTAATGATGTAAAATTTAGTCTTGAGAACTGCTGCTTCGGCGCGGAAGCGAAATGAGTGTCAGTCATATCGACTGGGCCGAGATGAAAGAAGGCACGAGCCACAGAATGTGATCCGACAGAAGATGCTATGAAAACAGCCACAAGGACTTCTGAGGGATCAAAGGCCTTATAATTCTTAGAAAAATAAAAGAACTTTTTCTTTTTTCTTTTTTTTTTTTTTTTGCTTTAAGATAAGGGGCCAAAACAAGACAGGCAATTTCGACCAGAACCGAGGGTAAAATGTGCTCAAAGTGATGCTATGGGAATGGACTCAGCCTCTTGTGCAGCAAAGGAAATCAAAGGCAAGCTGATATGGAGGCAGTAGCAGTTAAAACACTGCAGCACAGGACAGCGCCGCTGCTTCTTACCCAGCTCAGTTATCATTTGTATGCTGGTCCCACTGCTTTTATCCTGACTGAATGAAATCACGGGCAGTTTTTTGCCCGGCTTTGCTAATGACGCTAGACAAGTGTCGAGGGGGGAGGGGAGGGGGAGGGAAGAAACGGTTACGGGAGTCAAGTCAAACATAAACACTCCATGTTTAGCGCGGTTAATCAAGAGTCGACAGCCTCTAATTGCAGGTATCGTGTTTTCGGGGGTCGGCTCGCAGCTACAATCAAGCGCGCGGCTCCGCGGCTAGCATACAAAATACGACAAACGTTGCGGCGCAGCGCTCGTACCTAGTTCTGTTATGATGGGGATATTTGCCCCGGTTGTCACGGAGGTCTGCCTCACTAATCTGTGGACGGGGCTGTTTTCCGGAGAGGATCGGTCCATCCCGGGCGGCGTGAAGCCTAAACGGTCACAGACAGGACAGGAAGCGCCGAGCGTTAGTGCAATATTCAGTACTTCATCAGGGGTAGCAAACAGGCATATCAGCAGAACTAATACACAGAGGATATTTCATCCGCTCACGGCCGGCGCCGAAGTTGCTGAGTGTGATGTTGCTTTATTCTTGACATGGCCCAATATTAGTCTATATATAATAGATGTGACACGCTGCTCATTTTGTTTTCCTGAGACCGTGTGTGCATGGAGACGGAAATCTTTACACCACCCCACCCACTCACCCACACACGCACACACACACACACACACAAACATACACTCGAGAAAAAAAAAAGAAAAAAAACATGCACAGAATGGAGCCACGAAATAGAAAATAAGTGACGCAAGATTGAATTCAAATTGACTTGACATTCATTGCTTTCCTCAGAATGACAAGTAAGCACATTAAATCATGGATGCTGCATGTATTATACATAGGCCATGTTTTGACATCCATCACTTACTGCTGACTAAGGCAAATGTGAGGTCATACATGTATTAGAGGAATAATGAAATTGGCAGCCTCCCCCTCCCCCTCCTCTTTTTTGGGTCAAAAGGTTTCTAAAAGGATTTCTCAATGTACCAAAGAATGACCATTATTGAAGGCCTTCTCAAGCAAAGCAAGAGTTGCTTTTTTTTTTTTTTTTTTTTTTGAGGGCTTGTAACATGCAATATTCACGAATGATGTAATATGTCTAGAAACCTGCTCCCATATTCCCTAACAAATGAAAAATGCTTAAGCCAGGTAGGGCTTTTGGGCCTCTGCTATTCCTGTTGCCACCAATTAAGTTTGTGAGGAAACCAGTTGCTACAGTAACCTGAGGAATAGTCAGTAGGGTTTACTGTCAAACGCAGTGACACCAGGTCAGTCAGGCAGCACCCAGTGAGGAATATTCTCTGTGCCAGGGCGCTGTCCCTTCCAGGCGGTGCAATGAACTATGATAGGGTGCACCTTACCTTGGGAATTAGCCTGCAAGACCCCGATGCTGTCGTCAAACAGCATGGACTTGATGTTGAGTGACGCCAAGATGCATTCCTTGTCCTGCAGTGATGCGTCGTCAATATTATTCTGATTGGCTGACAGGATGACACACATGTCGCAGAGGTTGATGTTGACAGCCCTCAGATCTGCCCGACTCAGCGGTGTGCCCTTTGAGAGGAGAGTGCAGGAGAGACATTGTTATCTCACCTATATGATGCGAAAGGTGGGTGAAAATGTTTGTCCTTGACAGCCCTGTCTCCAAAAATTACATTTAACAGTTATTCATTTTCTTTGTTTGCCATCCCGAGAGTCCTTGTGCACAAAAGTCAGACGAGGTCAAGGTGAAAGCTTGGATGTTTAAAGGGTCGGGTTGGTTTCTGCATGTTCGACTTGTTGTAAAGCTAGAATATTTTATCAAGGAAAACGGCACAAGCTGAGCTAAGTAATGAAAAAGTCAATGTTGAGTTGCAGTATGAGATTTTTTTTTTTCAGTAGGAAGACACAATTTTCCTCCAAACCCGAGGTGGAATGCATAAATGTGGATCTTCACACCAGGATATACAGCATGGCAGACACAAACACCCTGGCGTCCACATTCAGCAATGCTACTTGCACTCAGGCACATGGGGAGACGTCTGAATTCGAGGTTCTCCAACAGAACGTCTCCCTGAAAGCAAACGCGTAAGCTCACATATGATTGAAAACTCCAATATTCTGGGTGAATGTCTTATGTTTAAACCATTTGTCACCACAAACTGTGACCCAAATAGACTGTCTATTGCCGCTTATGGAGGCAGGGGAGGTGGAGGAGGGGGCAGGGGGGGCATTACCGGGTGTAAATAGCTAAATAGCAGGCGCTTGACTTGCTAGCAGTAAATATTGTAGAGAATTTAAATGATATACTGCAGGGTGAGTAAAGACGCCACAGGAAATTAGCTGGACGTCTACATCTTTTTTTTTTTTTTTTTTTTTTGAGGAGACATGGTTGCTTAGTTTTGCCGAACCCATCCCGATCAGCGATTCCGCCGCACTCACGGGCAGGATGGAGACTTTGGGAAAGTTGTGGAGCGTCTCCCACTCCCGCTTCAGATACTCCAGCGAGCCGACGAACACGATGTGCTTCAGCTCGTGGTAGTGGAAGTTGCTCGCCCTCAGGGGCATGATGAAGTTCCGCAGGCCGATCAGGGCGGACTTCACGTCCCCGAAGATGCACACGACCACGTGGCCGCTCAGCACGGTCATGGCCGCCTCGCTGCGAGTCTGCGAGGAGGAGAACAAAGATGACAAATTGCGGCCGGGACAGGAGTTTGGCGTGCGTTTGCCCTTTCCGGCAAATGTTAGTGCTTTCTCCTCTTTCGGGTTTCCTCCTCAACCAGTAAAATATCTCATCCAGTTCATGACTGCAATTGGCTATGAAAGTAATTTGAAAAATGGCATATGTATTAGTATAAGAAATGTTCTATGTACAGGGCCCCCATATAGCAAATGACATGTCAAACACCTCATTACAGAGTGTTTAAGTGCCCTGTCAACCTCTGATGGCGCTTCGTGACATGACACATCTGTCACCGGGGAGAAGAGTGTCAGGGACAAATGAAGTGTGCTGAGTGAAGGAGCAGAACCCACCAAGATGACCTTCTCGATGTCTTTGGACGGGCACCAGTGAAACATCCCCGTGGAGTCGTATTTCTTAACATTCTCGTCCATGCTTTCAATCTGCTCGCTCCCCGGGACGAGGAGCGGGTCGTGTCTGATCAAATAAGAAGACGAGCGGGAATTAGAATGTAGGACTCTGTGAATCAAATGAAGCACAATTATTGCACAAAAGGACTCGGGGCCAGCGATTCGCAGGCGGACATGCAGAACATGCAGAAACGCTATTCATCAGGGGGAATAAACAAATCCTCAGAAACGCGTTAATCAGCGTATATGTACCACCAGGATCCACATCGCTCCACGAGAACCGCCCCCCCCCCTCCACCCCCTTAAAAAGTTGCATCTCCCCTCCCCGCTTTGCTTATTCCTGTCAGAGGCCATCTGCCGAAATGCCAACCAGACTGCCATGTCATCAAGCAGAGTGACATCAGCGGCAGCAGCCAAGCGGAAGGACATGGCGGCAACATGCGGCGTTGAATGGCATGAGCACGGAGATGCAATTACGCCCCCTTACCGCATACAGCTTTTGACGTAGTGTGATGCCTGGTAAAAGCTTTAATAGACCAGACTTTAAATATTTCAGCAATTTGCCCAATCATATTTGCTTTCAAAACTGGGGGCCATTAATCTTTCAGCAGAGCATCAGAACAACGCAAACTAATTTTCGCTGAGCGCAGCGGTGAGCTGAATCCGGCCCGCCGCTGACCACTTAAGTGGTCTCTCAACATGTTCCGGTCAGAGTAATATGATCTTTTGATGAATGGTAGACTTTATTTTTATATATATATATATATATATATATATATATATATATATTTTTTTTTTTTTTTGGTTATACCAAAAACAGCTGTCTAATCCAACTCTGCCTCCTATTTAAATAAATTCCATACAATTGACTAATCAGATTAACACTAAAAAAAAAAAATCCAACAAATAAGTATCAGGCGGTAAAAAAGCTTTTGAATGTACTCAACTTTAAACTTTACATGTGGAGTTTATGATCATTCTTACGGTATTAAAATCCGTAAAATAGGCCATAGAAATAATTTCTGCAACCTTTTTCGGTTTGAAACTTGGACCGAAGCTTAAACCAACGATGTTCAACCAACGATCCTTCGACATAAACAATCTCCAAACTAGCTTGCAATATGAGTGTGTGAGTACTCATCACCTAGAACCGTACAGCAGACTGCTTCATCATGCATGGAACACAAAATGGATATTTTTCTCTATGATTTGAACATGTGCCCTCGCCTGAAGTTGGTTGCCTGGCGGGTGGATGAGGAGAGGTTACATCTATATTAAAGTACCCCATCAGTTGTGCACCTAACATACATGTGTACTCCAGCCAATAGACACTTTCACAGCCGCCGTTAATTAGAATGGAAACATTAAGTCTCTGTACCTAAACACAGCAGAACCTCCACTGATGTCATCATAAACACCCGTGTTTCACACATATATTCACGCTGCGAAGAAAAAAAAAAGTCCATAAGCTTAAACGCCATTGGCTATCGCGCTAACCAGCGTCCCCCCGCCTTCCCAGCACAACCCCCGTCCCCTAAATCATCCGATTCACATCAGAGCCGAAGACGCTATCTCCCGACACAAAGACAGCAGCCTTCTGTCTCCGTCCGAAACCTTTTAAATACTTCAAGTCTTCTCCCCTAAGAGGAGCATCTCTTTAATCCACAGGAGTACTTTAAAAGAATGCTACCTTAAGTAACATGTTAAGTATGCATGAAAGTGTCAGCTGAAACTACCATCCCTCAGGCTGCGAGAGGCTAAAGCCAAAAAGCCTGTCTTTGGGCTCATATATCCCCCAGGCAAGACCCTCGTGTCCTTTGAAGAAAGGAAGTAGTTGGAGATGATAATGTCTTTCCTGCCACTTTCCGCCTCTCAGTGCTAATTTGAGAGAACGCGGCGTGTGCACATGAATGAAAATGTGTGCGATATTCTTTTTAAAAAAAAAAAAAAAAACGAGAGCAAAGGGTTGCAGCAATAAATGTTGACTATGCCTTCTTTCTCAAATTATCTCCATCAAGCTCTCGACGCACTAAACTCCGCGTTCCTTGACGTGCAGGGCCGCCAATAATCCTGGCAGGTTGCGGTTAATTTGTGAATTGTTTTAACAAGCAATCTTAAGATTATTCATCACTCGCACAGTGTGACAACGCAGTCGAAAATTGCCGTGATGATTCCCCATAGCTGTCATCGAATGACTTGACTGGGCTGAGCAAAGCTAAAAATGCTCAATCTATTGAAAACATAGTCAATCTAGACCTTAATAACGCAGAATACAGCAGCAAATCAATGAGGATTTATTGCCTTATTCTCCTTCTGAGGCTCCATGAACAATAAATAAGAAAAATATAAGAATGATCAATGTCTCAAATGTTTGTTTTTGATGATTCAGTGCAAAAAAAAAAATGATTCAAATGTTTTGTTTTACTAATTCAGGCGAAAGTATGCTATTATATGACAAAAACAAAACAAAAATTCTCTCCGGGGGAGTTTTGCTCCAGCTAGCAGATGATTGGACCCCTCAGTTCGTAGACAATTATTGATATTGTGTTGCGTCGGAAAATACATATTCATCATCTTGTTTGTGCGCGGCATGTAGCTATGTTTCACCTGCTACATCTAAAGAACAACCACTCATCCACACAGCCGCCCAATCTGTTGTTTCAACGTCGTGATCCACGACTGCGGCGGAGCGCAGGCTCCAGTCTGGAATGCAACTCCTAATAAGAGTGAAAGCATTTAGTGGTTTTACACCTCAGCTAAATATTTCATCAGAAGTCGAATGTTTCACCGCTCACTCAGTGGAGCTGCTGTCACTTCAGTTTGCCCTTGTGGAGATGACTGGTGAGGCAGAGCTCTGCCAGGATAGCTATCGCTCACTGTCAGCCATGACGGCCTGTCACTATCCTGCACTGCCAATTGTCTCCGCGCAGCCGTGGCAGACATGACGTGCGTGTCACGCCGCGCCGCCGCGCCACCAAACGCGTTGTGACATCCCGCAATTAGATGTGTCCTTTGACCCATCAAGGAGCCTGTGGAAGCGGTGTTAATTTCATTGACGTCGCCGCCGCAGAGATCCGGGCTTGGGGGGGGAGGGCAGCGCCGCCGATGCATCCGGAGTAAAGGGGACGCCCCTCGCCTTCCGCGCCCATCATTTCATTACGCCGAGCCGAGTGGCGTTTCCGTGAGCGCACTTCCGAGCGTTTAAGCGATCCGAGGCGTAATTCTCCACTTAAGTCGCGGGATGACATGTCTGACGAGGCTCCGCGCGTCCTGACATAAGGCCAGGTGTCTTCGAGAGGGGCGCGGTGACAGCTGGGAGCGCGCGAGGCAGACATGTACATGAGCTGCGTTTTTTTTTCCCCATTTCGCCGCCGCCGCGCCGGCTTACTGTAACGCCGCGCTCCAGACGCGAGCGGCAAGGGCAGGCAGAAGTCTTTTGAAAATCCTCTCCGTCATGCAAACTGACAAAGGCTCGCTCTTCAAAATCCACAGCCAATCTGTTGATCATTAATTATTAACAAAGGCCTTGAGGCCGCAGGTCCTCCAAAAACCACATTTGATATAATATACAGCGCGCCCAGATGTTTTTTTTTCTTCCTCTCTCTCTCTCTTCTCAGCTTGTTGCAATGAAGTATCCCTTTAGGCTATCGCAGCAAATCCCTCTCTGGGCAGCAAAACCCACTGTATAAAACAGCGCATCCACCTGTATAAACCGTGTATCCACCTGGTAAAAAGGCGGACCGGTGTGGTGCGGTGAGATTTGGCTGATGGCGATCGCCTTCGCCCCTCGGCGCCGCTCTCAGCCAGGCCCAAGGAGCGCAAAAACACCCACCCGAACAAACACAGAGGCCATAGATGGAAGCCAGATGCTGGACTACGCCTTTTACATGTAATACCAAGTCACTTTTATAACTAGCGTACGATGTTGTTGATTAGCATATGTCACATTATCAAAAAATAAAGCCATTTGTGGATTGAATTCCTAAATGTCAAAGGAGCGCCGGCAGCACCGGCGGGGGGGGGGCGGACGTGAAATCATGTATCAGCTTTAATTAAATTACGGCGGCGCAATCCCCACTTTGTATACGTCAGGCTGCGGAACGTCCCCGTTGCCTCGCCGTCCTCACAACATGGCGCTTAATGACAATGACTGCTATCGTCCCCGTAATGGCCTTGTGTTGAATAACAGCGTTATCCCCAGTCAGAATCAATGAGCGCCAATGTAATTTTATGGGACAAGATAAAAGCAAGGTAGCATTTGAATTCGCCTTTCATTGTGATGATACATATTATCTGTGGTCTTACGTGCCGAAAAGGGCTCAGAGGGATCCCACAATAGATGAACAGCCTCGGGCTATCTATCCTTTGGAACGTCTCTGACTGGCTGGTGCTGTCATTAGCGCCGGGCCTTTGTAGGAGCTGAAGTCTCTGGGTGTCACTTGAAACCTTGTGGCGTAGAACTTCTCCGCAAGTCTGGCGTGTTTTTTGTTCCGTGAAAACAAGCGGGCGGAGGGCGTCTTTTTAAAGGTTCCCTCTGCAATACATGCAAACGAGCCGAGTGATTCTGGATTTTCTGCGGCTGGTAACAGTCGAGTGAAGATCCAGAGGAGGGCAGGGTATGTTTTTTTTTTTTTTTTTTGGTAATCGCACGATTTAAACAGTTTTGCGTATGCACCGATCAGCCATGACATTAAAAACACTGCATGTTTAGCACAGACTACAATGCAACAGCCCTGCAATAAAGTTTTATCTTGAATTTATTGAATCCGTCATTTGATGCGATTGAACTGCACTGGTTTATACCGAGAGGCTTCCCAAATATGTGAATTTATTGCAGGGCTGTTGCATTATTTTTCTATGGTAAACATGCAGCGGTCATAATGTTATGGCTCATCCGTGTATGACGTACTGTATATTTACAATATTTTGTACATGTATTATATGCAGTAGAGTATCTACCTGCCTACCCCGCACCATACCATAAACAATTTATTTTCACAAGGAGTATTATAGCTGTTATAATCAATATTCTCATATTAACAATCGACTAAATGACTAAATGGCGGTCATAAACCTGCAGTGAATAACTGCCTGACTCGGCAGTTTCCTGGGGCTCCTCAGAGCCTTATAGATTCTTTGAGCTAAGTATTTTGGTTTTATGGCCTGATGCTGCTCCGCTGCGGGTCCCATCTCACTGCCCATGGCAACCGCGTTTTTGTCCGCGGAACCACAAAAGCAAGGAACAAAATAAACCCGCCAATGCACCAACAGGCAAACGGCACACATTGAGTTAGCCACCATCCAGTGAACCAACGGAGCATTTAGCAGCTAAAAAAGGGGCGGGGCTTACCCGTCAAGGGTTAAGGCTGATTTTTGGACTTGCGGTTGTTGGGAAACGCCAATATCACCTCAACCGTCACAACTTTATATGCTGATTTTAACGGATCGGAATTTCTGATTCAAGACGCAAAGAGAAGAAAACATCATTGCTGGAAAATAAACCTGTTCATTCCGTCTGGGGAACACGTCGGTGCCGGTGATGCATGCGTGTGTGAACAGTTTTAGAACCACAGGAGGGAGGGGGGATAAAAAAAATAAAAATAATAAAAAAAATCACTATGCAAACTAAACCCACAGTCACATGCAGCAGATACCATCTGTTATCAGCGATGTCCTACCGCATTATCTTTGGCGAGGAATTTGGAGAGTTCCTCATGCCTCCGTTGCGTTGCTTTTTTTTCGGTGACAACGCCGACTGCTGATCCTCTTCAACTGCAACCAGAAGCAACCATGTGAGGGAGATTACCGAGATGCAGGCGTCCACAAAAAAAAAAAAAAAATAGGGTCGACACACCCAAATCTGAGGTCAGTAATTGCAGAGAGGTAAACGCACGTTGCACAGACACAAGGGGTGGAAAGTGAGGTCGGGTGCACATGAGAGAATGGGCATGGCATTCAGGCTGAACAGTCCAGTGTTGACAGCATGACGGGAGGACACGTCTGGAGGTGCAAAACATGCAGCAGCGCCATTATCAACCATCATGCTAAGATTTGCTCCGGCGACAGATGTGTGACGCGGCACCGCAGATGCCTCAGACCCTCGTGACTTTCGATTCGTCCGAAAGGAGCTGCACCCTGACTTTCGTAGCATCTCCGCTGACTCCGCTGATCACAAGGGGGCGCAACGGCACGCGTGTGTGTGTGTGCGTGTGTGTGTGTGCGTGTGTGTGTGTGTCTGTGCTGAGCCGTCACGGTACAGATGTCACGGTCCGGTACGCGCAATCGTGTGATAGACACATCCGAGTAGGAAGAGTCAGTCACGCGTGGCAGTACTGTGTATGTATATACACACACCCACACAAACACACACACACACACACACCAATCAGGTGACGGCACGGGGCCTAAAAGCTAAAGACAGGAGTTTTTAAGAGGCCTCGAAATGAGACTACTGGCTTCTACATTTCCCTCGCCACGCACCCAAATTTAGTAGCACCCATATGCACTCGAGGAGGACTCATGTGCACTAACAGAATGGAGCAGTAGAGGAGCCTCATGCAGTTTAAGAGGACCCGTGTACAGGACTAGAGAAACCATATGCAGCGGCAGAGGACCCGCTTATAGTAGTCGAGGGCCCATGTGCAGTAGCAGCGGTACCAGATGCTGTGGTGGAAGACCCAGATACAAATATGAGTGTATGTTTTGTTCACTGTCGACTGTTTAACAGGCGGAACAAACTATCTTGCACAACTGTCCAAAATAAATGAAAAAAGAAAAAAAAATTTAGCATTTGGGACTTTTTCTCACCCCCCCCCGCCCACGTTGTACCGAACCGTACTGGACTGCGGCGCCAGAACGGAGACGCGTGCCGAACCGTGACCCCCGGCGCACCGCCACGTCCCTACCAATCCCTCACGCGCTTATTTCTAATTCAGGTAATAACCTATAAACGTCCAGCTTCCCACACAAAGACGGCTCTTTGTTTTTGCCCAGCTGGGAATCCAAGTCCGGGTTTGCTGGTCCTTCTTGGTTTTTGGGAGCGACGCCCTCGGCTCACACAATTAGGTTGGCCCTCATGCCAGAGTGATTTATTCACAGCTGAGATGCCCCTCGGACATCGTCTTCATCGCCCCCCACACTGAGCTCTCCGGAGGAAACAAATCGCGGGTTTTTACCCCCCAGAAGAAGTAATCAGGCAAATATTTTCACAGGCTAATATCACAGTTAAGGGAACCACTCTGGCCGTCGCCGGTAAGATAAACACCAGCGGGCGAGAGGGGCCCTTTCTGCTAATCGCGCCTCGTGAAGCCGTTGTTTGAGAGGGTTTGGCGCAGGTCAGGAAATGTACCCGAGTCTTTTTACCACGGCGGCTCGGACTGTCGGCTTGTTTCATCTCGCCGCGCGGGGACACAAAAGCTGCTCTCATTAAAATGAATAAAGTCTCACAAATCATGCTCCTCCGCAGATGAACACCCAATTTCAAGCACTGCTGGCATGTCTAAGTGTGACACCATAATGGAAAATGTTGAAGGGTGTGTGTGTGTGTGTGTGTGCGCGCGCGCAGAGGAGGAAGGGGGGGTGGGGGGGGATTCCAGTGGAGAGAGATGCTCCAACACACTGGCCCTTCACATCCAGTCGGCCTGTTCAATATTTAATGTTTCACAGCTGACAGCTGCACACACTTGGTCATTAGTAAGGAATGCTACACATGCAACCACTCCAGCCTGGCAAGCACATGCTCTGGTTGTGCTGTTGTCGGGCTGCGGGCCTGCCAAACACACCGAGGGGAGGGCGGCCCTCGCCGTGCCTGCGCCCGGCGTTACTGGGGTGCCTGGTCTGGTATCTGTATTTCACCGGCAGGCTACGTGCTCGGTGGAGCCGACTGGCCGCCTCCGCCGCCGCCGCCGGCCCACCTTGCCCGGGTCCCCGGAGCCCGTGGAGCTCAGTCTCAGAGCAGAGGGCTCGGCGGGGGGCAGCAGGCTCCCCTTGCGGTTGTTTACCAGCGGGACCGAGACGGCGGCGCCGCCGCCGCTGCGGAGCCCCCAACAGGCCTCGCTGGACGAGATGGGGGTCAGTTTAGGTGATTTGTATTGATAAGGTGACGCCTGGTTTAGGGGGCCGTCGCGTACTGCTAAATAGAGAAGAGTCAGAAATCAGCAGCTGCACAATGCAAGCGAGAGGGTTTTTACTCTTCGAGGATCAGCTCACCCAAATCTCACTCTCACACACACGCACGCGCGCGCGCGCGCCACAACACGCACATGATGTGCTCTAGATTTGTCTCAGCCCACACACAGGTGGAGTCCACCAGTCAAGCTTGTTGGCTTATGTGGATAAATTAAGTCCGAAAAAGTCAACAACTGGATCATCAAAAGAGCGCCGCCGCCGCCGCCGACACCACTTTGTGATTTGGGTGAACTAACCTTTAATTTTTCATCGCGTTGGCCACAAGACAGGATGTGATCCAAAGTGACTTCAATAAGACCTGCAGCGCGCATGTTAATAAAACATCTTGCGACTCTTATCATAATTAAAGCATTATCACTGGTTTTTGGGGGGGTAATTCTTTCTGGCACAAGAATGCTAATAGCTGAATAATTAAAAAAGCTCATTTTTATTAAACACCACTTAACCATTTGGCATAGCCGCCAATGAAATGCTGGATTTGACATTCACTCTGATATTTATAATAAACATGAATTAATAAAAATGCTTTCAGGTGTTTCAGCAATTGTTATGCCATAAGAACAAGGGGGTGACAATGTGAATTAGCGAGCACAGGCGGCCGCATGCGGCCGGCGCCCCACGGAATGAATTTCCACGGATCCATTTGAGCAGGGGTTCCCAGCTCCACTGGTGTTGCAACGGAGGTAAAAGATCATTTAGACAAAAGAGTCAGATATATTTATTTAGTCTCACAAAATGGCCAGGAGCTAAAAACTGCAGAATGGGGATGATTATTTCAACAGTCAGCTGTCGGGCAGATTATCCTCCCTGCTCCAAGACCTCCACTATTCATCTGGCCCATGTCAAACATGCGCCGCACTTCTGCAGGACAACGCGCCGTGGCAGATCCGCCGCCTATCGCGGATTCCCGCTCCAGCGGCGGGGCCCACGAGGTTCTCACTCCTCAGCCGGCTGGGCAGGAGCCGAGGAGAACATCTCCAGTCTTACAGTGCCGCCGCCGCCGCCGGCCTGTTCTCTAAAACTGAATCTCCATTGTAAATCCTTGCATACATTTACCTTAAATGTTTTACTGCCGTTTTTCTCTTTTTTTTTCACCCCCCCCTGCAGATAATTTCATGTGCATTATTTTTTTTTTTTTTCTCTCAAGGCAGACAGTGAAGCAGCAGCACCATCTACTGCCGGAACGCAACCGATTCCCGCCGCCGACC